>CAJNDS010000709.1:65196-83876 GCA_905221605.1 Symbiodinium natans | reverse complement strand
AAGAGATCCAAAGAACAACGGTCAGCCAACAATTGCGAATGTCTGCATCGGTGCGCAAGACACTATGCCTGAAGCGGCCCTTTGTAAACAGCACAGTCTGAACCCGGACACCCCCTCGTGGCCAGAATATCGGCTTGCTGGGGGTAGCACTGTGGCGTTGATGCAGCAGGTGGAGGATGGAATTCCTTGCATTCCGTTCAATTTGGGCTTCTGGAATTTGATGTCAAATGTTGCGATGGCGCCCCGTTTTATTGTTTGATTGCCCGGGAGATTGGAAGACAATGAAGGACCGCTACTGGAACAACAGAAGCGCACCACAACATCGTTTGTAATGTTTTGATTCATGGAAAATTGAGTCCAGCCAATCTGGAAATACACGGCGAGCAAATCTGGGAATGTCTGAACCTAGGTCGCGCAAATGTGGGAAACTGGGAATCTGGGAGTCTGAGGCAGGCGATTTCCTGTGCGAGAGGTAGGTCTTGGGGGAGCGGGTCAGCATCTATACATATGTACACATGTATATATATATATATTTATGTATCTATATGTATATATCTAAAAATACATCTATAGATATAATTGAGTTGTATATACATACGTAGATATAAATCTTTGTATGTGTACACGATTATTTATGTGTGTGTATTGATTTATTTCGTATTTAATGCCATACGATGCTACCTGTGTCTATTTTGGTGGGAAACAAAGAACATGTCGATCAATTCCTGCCGGCATGAAAAAATCAATAGACCTTCACTTTAAGCCTCTACCCACAAAACATGCCCGCTTGGTGCTTTGTGAGGTACAAGATGCAAAAGTACGGGGGGACCCACGTGCCCGTGCGCTCTCTTTTCTTCGCCCCCTCCCACGCCCTTCATTCTCCATGTCAGTTACGCATCCACTATCGCCCGCGCATCCTCCTGTGACTCGTACGCCATGGACAGCTCTTCCATTTTTCTCGCCGGACTGTCGGATCTTCGACACTCAGCCAGACGCCCCAAACTTGGAGGGGCGCTAGAGCGACCGTCAAAACTCTAGAGGTCGGGCCTAGGTCGCGCAACAGGGGCGTCGCTTTCAGTGTTCCCCGTCGCTTTGCAATGGGTTTTGCATAGTTTTGCTGTAACCCGTCGCTTTACAGGGGTTTGTCTTACGGGCTACTCAAACTCAGGGGCGTCGCTTTTTACAGGGTTTTTTGACACTTCAGCGTGCAAATGTCCTACCAAGATAAAACCGCAACTACCATAGATTTGACCCTTGCCCACGACGCGCTCAACTGCAAGCAGGTGCCCACACTCTCTGAATCAGCTGCCAAGGGTCTCCATGCAGACGGTCACGAACCGCACCTCCTGCAAGCTGCGCAAGGATACTCAGGGCAGTGCTGCGTCAAGCCTTCCTGACACATGCCTGCTCATGCCCTGTTTGTCCTTGCGCTTCTGCCCGAGGCGTCGCAGTCGACCACGCATCTGATGTCTCGAAGCGGCGTTGCCGGCGTAGGCGCCGGTCACCATGACCCCGAGGCCTCAGTGACTCCTTACAAGTGAATCTATAACCATAGGATCGAACAGTGTCCAGTTGCTGCTGCTCCCAAGCGGGGAAAAGGGCTACCTAGATTGTTTAGCTTGTTTTTTTGCCACCCGCTTAGCTGACCCCTCGGACACTATGCAGGGAAATGGCTATGGCAAAGTCTCATCCTGGGGTCCTCCAAGAATCCAGAAACGCCAATCGTCTGATTATAAAAAACCCAATACTGACACGATGAAAGCTCCCAAAACAGGATTCTCGCGGAGACATTGTCATCCAGTGCTGAACTTCTTGAAACACTGCATCTTGTTTCTGATGGTTGCAAAGGTCCTCCCCTCAGACGATGAACTCAAACAACATAACACATATAATCTGCTATATGAACAACACACACACACACCACATATTGGGACACTCTAGCCCAAGCAAAACGCAGAGATATAGATTCAAACAGGCCTTTGTAGAATTGTTAAATTCGCATGCGAATTTGTGTTAAGTCGAAACATGGTAGCTCATCAGGAATGATGGGCTTGATTCTTAAGCCCATCATTCATGAAGAGCTAGCTTGTTGAGAGTGTTTTTATGGCAAGCAAATGGCTTTGGTCGAGTAAAAGCTTGTTGAGAAGCAGGCTCGGGAGCAGTTGTTACAGTTAGAGCGACATGAATTATGTAGAAGTGCTATTCTGCAAAGCCACGTCTTGCGGAGTTGTATCCTCGATCTTTGTCCTGCGAAGTGAACGGACAATGGAGGAACAACATGCTCAAGGCTAGCTTGAGGTGCGGATTGTGCAGAAGGCAAACTGTAGCTGTAACGGAAGAATCGGAGACCTTGCGTGCAACCGGCCTTTGTCACGATAACGATGGCAAAGCGCTTAGCGTCAGACGCTTCTAAGGAAGCGAAATCGCCCGTAGGAAGAAGAGGGCTGCAAAGCTCTCTCAGCTTCGCAGCGTGCTGTAGCCTGGCATGCTATAGGTCGTAGTGCATGTCGTCCACAAATTCTGAGTGCTGGCTGGGAGCGAATCTGCAACCAATAGCACTCCACCGTCTTCGTGGACCTTGCGATCCTGCCAAGGCTTTAAGGCTTGAAGGTTCGGAGCTTCGGCATAGTTCCCCCAGCTCCCTGCTCCACTGCCAAGGTTCCCTTCGGAAACCTGGAACCCGAAGCCTCAAACCTGCATAGCCATACACCGAAGTCGACTAACCAAGTTGGGTTCGCTTCGAGGTACCTGCTTGACAAGCCTGACGGGTCCTGCTTTGCTGCTCTTAGTGCCGCCTCTGCCATGGCTTGGTCCGTGTATTCCTGCACTACGCCTTGGGTGCGGGACCAGTGCTGGACTGCTTAGTTGATAGTAATTGTCGAATTGTTTAAGTGAAGGGAAACCCCCTATACCTTGGCAAGCTTTCTCCTCTTCCCGCTGTCAGTGGGCGCTAGGTGTCTAGACTGGGCTTTACAAAAACTTCGATAGCTTAAGGTTGCTAGAAGCAATTGCCAGATTACCCAACACAGATTCTTGTCTTTTCTTCAAGCCTGTGAGGCATGGGACTCCATCTTGCGTAAACTGCCCAAGACTGATGCGTGTGGGCCTGAGCCACAGTCACCATCCCCGTCAGCTTCTTTTTCTACATCGTTATCATCACCGCTGCATTCAATGAATCTGATACACTCATCCTGTCGTCATTTGGCCGACAATGCCGCACGATGAGAGCCCACCCAGAAAAGCCAGAACAGAATCGCTCTTTGCAGTTGAATGGCGAGCCATCTCCAGCCATCGCACCTTTGCAGCTTCATTCTACGAAGGTCTCCCCCCCACAGCGAGCGAGCGAGAGAGAGAGAGAGAGAGAGAGAGAGCGCGAGAGAGAGCGAGAGCGAGAGCGAGATAGAGAGAGAGAGAGAGAAAGAGAAAAAAATCAGAGAGAGAGAGAGAAGAGAGAGAGAGAGAGAGAGAGAGAGAGAGAGAGAAAAAAGAGAGAGAGAGAGGACAGAAGAGAGAGAGAGAGAGGACAGAAGAGAGACGAGAGAGAGGACAGAAGAGAGACGAGAGAGAGGGAGAGAAAGAGAGAGGAGAGATAAGGAGAGAGAGAGAGAGAGAGAGGGAGGAGAGGAGAGAGAGGAGAGAGGGGAGAGAGGGGAGAGAGAGGAGAGAGAGAAGAGAGAGAAGAGAGAGGAGAGAGAAGAGAGAGAAGAGAGAGCGCGAGAGCGAGAGAAGAGAGGAGAGCGAGCGAGAGAGCCAGAAAAAAGAAAGAGGAGGGAAAGGGAAAGAGAAATAGAAAGGGGAAAGACAAGGAGAAGGAGAGATAAAGATAAAGAGAGAAGAGACGCAGACACACAAAGACGGACAGGCCGCTGGTTAGGCAAAAGCATACGGGAAGCTAGCCAAGCAAGACCAAGCAGACCAGATTCAGATGACGAGCCTGGTTCGCTTGATCAGTCTGCAGCACGGTGCGGGTATTCATCATCGTCTAGTTAGCCAGGTCTGTGTTTTATGAGTCGGTTGGCTCATGAGCTGGGATGGTCTGTTGTATGGTTGGTTCGCGTCAGAGTGGGGAGCCGTAAGTAGGTGATCTGTATCCGCAGCATCAATCGGCATGATGAGCCAGCCGCATGGCGCCACTTCTGCCCAGCAAAGCTGCTGATGCCAGGGGGCAGTAGTTTTCGAGGCGAGCAGCTTGCGGCACAAAGCGCGAACCTGAGCCCAAGAAGAGAAGAAAGCGCGAACCTGAGCCCAAGAAGAGAAGCTTAAAACTTCCAGAAATATGACAGACGGACAAGAGCCTCGTCTACCATCGGGACGAGGATTTCTTCCTCGACAGCTGCAATGCCTGCCAGCCCCCCAGCCCACGCAAGACTACACGAAGTAGAGAGTACATAGCTGTCATAAGTGTGATTTACAGACTCTTACTCGATGCGCCTAGCTCCAGCTGCATTGACACCATTCCAGAGGCTGCCACAAGCCAGTTCCTGGTATCAACCGGGAATGAGCAGGTGTCCTCGGCCACTTGTGCATAAGCTGATAAAAACTCGTAGTTTCGAGTTTTGCTAAGTCGTGCCAGGGATCCGCCAACCACGCCAATAATTGCGACTCGTTCTTGCGCATCGGGGTCGCTGTTTGCGCAACAAACTTTGGACCTCTGTCGTGATTATGAAGCCGCACTTAGAAGCCGGCAATCGGCTCGCAGATGCTCTACGGGAAGAGGCAAAGGGGGCATCCCCAGAGACTTCGAAAACAACTGAGGTAGCAACAGAGTTGGCAAAGCCTGCGGGCTGCCGAAGTTCGCAGTGTGGGTGCATACATCTCATCCACCTCATCGAAGATGATGAACGAGGATGTAGCCTGAAAGGAAACTCTGAAACCCCCTCGGAAACTATTGAAGAAGTACGTGCATGTCATGCTGCATGCCAGAACTGCCCGCGATCTCAAGTTGATGTGGAAGGGATGGCTCAACACAGCTTCCACATGGTTAAAGCTAAAGAATGCCAGAACAAAAGCCCTGCCTGCTCGGCCAAGCCCTTGTCGATAGCAGTTCTGAGGTGATCTGCATGGATGACATTCCTTGGGCACACCACGACTTTTCAAGGGCCCTTATGGAGTTGCCAGGTCAGACATTCATAGCCATCGTCGTTGAAGCTTCTACACTCCCTTTGGGATTTCGCAGGTCGCTGCCTACAACCTACAACCTGCTGTAGTGGTGCGCACAACGAAGAGCTTCATCCGAGGCGCACCATGAAGTCCTTCAAAACCAGCTCGAATCCTTCCCCGGCTTTGGGCTTCTTGGCGGATGAGATCCGCGGCACAACATGCGTAGGGCAATGCCATGTCTGACCTTAGCCATGCAATTTTCAGAAACATGGTAATGTTATGCAATCTCACCTTAAGTGAAGAGTTGGGCAGATTGGGGTCCCCGTCCATGTCAAGCCAGTACCACCACTACCACTGCGACTACTACATAACTTGGCGTCTAGAACCCTATCCACTGACGCTTTAGTCTGTTACGCACTGGGGCTCGGCAGGTCAATCGCTTGGAACGGCTACTCTGCCTGCTGCCTGCGACCTGATGGCAAGGGAATTGCGTAGCCATTCCGTGTCGCTGCGATTTTGGTGTTGCGCGTTTGCCCTCGGTGGTGGTCAATCATGCGCTCTCTGCAGTGGGTGCGTGCAGCGTTGCTGCATCTTCGGTCTTGCGCATTCACTCTCCGTGCTGTCTATCTGGTGTTGTGATTTTTCTGTTGCCTTGTTATTGTTTGGTGAAAAAAGCTTCGCATTTGAACAGGTAACGCAACAGGTTTGAACGGAGCAGGCTTGACAACACAAGAACGATTTCGACACAACAGACTTGAGCGGAAAAGGTAGATTCCGGGTGCACTGGTGCTCTCCAGTCCTTGTTTCCAGTGTTCTGTCTTCGGGAGTTCTCTTTTCCATCGCAAAGGAGAAAAGAAACAAGACTTACCCGGACTTACCCATTCACAAAAGCACCGAACTCTGAAGCAGAAGGCTGAGGGCGAGCTTTGCTTTTCTCATCAGCTGGGGTGAAGCAACAGGAAAAGAGCTCTATCTGCTCGTCAGCATCCGCGAGGATAAAACAAAATGGCAATGAGCCCTAATGGCTGCGGTGCCTCTGCACTTACCGTCTAACAATCCCCTGTCACCGGCCATAGCAGTCGGCTGAGCATTTTGTCGATGCAGCTGGTTTCTGCAAAGCCGAACCTCTAACTTGCGAGGTATGACTCCCTCACTTCACACTCTGGCACGTCGTGACGCGGCATTCTTGGTGTTTGCCTTCGCCTTGTTGCTGTTGGTGTGCTCTCTGTGCTTGGAGACTGTTATATCGCATGTGCTATGGAAGTCGTTTCGTTTGAACGGGGTGGACGAATGTGTGATAGCATACCGTGCCTCAAAAGGCTGCCCGGCTGCATCTAGCTAGGGCTCCCCAGCTTCTGCTGCTGCTAGTGCTGCTAGTGCTACACTCATGCTAGGTTGCTAGTGCTACTTCTACTTCAAGTACGAAGACGATCCCGAGGACTCACGCTGCTGCTGACTACTCTAGTCTAGTAACTGGTAGGAAGAAAATGAAGATGAGTTGGCGGTGAAACTGGGTATCAGCAGACGATAACAATGAATGCCCCAAACTGCTTCAAGCTCGGCTGCAGAGCTGCTTCACCAGATTCTCCACCTGAGTCTCTGAAACCACGCAACCCAACTTTTTCATCAGTGAACTTCCTCGTCTCGGGGTGGTGCCTGAAGTCTTGGGCGCTCGGGAATATGGCCATGCGTATCAGTGTATCAGTGTATCGTGTCCAGCCTATGGGGACTTGGCTCTGCCTGCCGAGCTCAACCGCCGAAAAGGAAACAAAAAGAAAGTCTGTCAACAAAGAATCCACGAAAAACCTCTGAAAGGTACAGAAACCCTTCAAGTTGCAAAGCGAGGCGCCGTGCCAGCTGGGGTGACCCAAAGGATCCGTCTGACGGCCTTGCCGCCTGTGCGGCAGAGCCACCTTCGGTTTCTGCGAGTCTCCGAGTGTCAAAACTTCAGCATTTGTTTCGCCTTGCAACTCGAGGCAGCTACAAGCATCAATGCCCTTTGAACTCCAAATCCAGACCGTACGCGAAGCCTTCCAAAACTTCATGCTTTCATCTCAAGAGATTCAGGCCTATAGGCATAGACCAATGATGTCACCGTCTTGCCCAGGCCAGTGTCCATGATCAGGAAGTGTCCTGTTGTTTCGAGGTATGGGAGGTCATCTCCGGCGGAATGGAAGGAAACCAACACAAAAATGCGTCCAGCAACATGTAGCAACACACACGCATACCCGATTCCAGGACCACACTTATACTGTATAGCACTTATGATACATACCGAGAATTCGGCAGATTCTTGGGTTTCGCTCGTGTGAGGCTCTGTTTGTTGCTTTCTCCAACGTGTTGTTAATACTACCGGATTCTGGACTCTGTGTTTGTTTGTGTGTGTGTGTGTGTGTGTGTTGGCGCTTTTGTTTCGTAGGTTTCATGATGTGTCTTAATTGGCATGAGTCCAAGTCGCGGCCCTGGGGGCCCTCGGGAATCGCTTTTGAAAGGGATGGCTTTCATCGATCAAGGCAACTCTGCAGTTTGATTTGTGTTAAAAGAATGGTTGGGAGACCATACACCCTAAACAAACATCTGTCACATAGCCAGAATTCGGAGGCAAATTTTACAATGCAAAAAACGAGTTGGTTTGGTTGGCCTAGCTTTTTTGGATGCCAGCTATATTTGGTTGATGACTTCTATTCGTTCAACTGACGATAATATTGGAAGAGAATGAAGGACATCCTTCAATTTTTTCGCTTTAAGATGAAACTCGAATATTTCCAACTTAAATTCGGCATGCCTCGTATCTTATTCGTAAATCTATGAAATGGCAGTTGACATCATTGGATGAGTATTGGAAGAGAATGAAGGACAGCTTTGCTTTGTCGTTTTCAAGATGGAATTGCCGGCCAATACGAAATTAACTAGTTAATTGGTTTAGATAGTTAGCTTCCCTTGAGAGAGAATTAACATGTTGAAATGTAGTGTTGTATGAATTATGTTCCTTACCTTAATGACATGCGACTCAAAAGGCTCAATCTATTTGTGGCAAACATCAGTTAAGCAGCCCATATGTCTCCTTGTACTCACAAACCTGTTGCACGAAATGTGCGACCCATGGATTGTTTGAACAGCCGGAAGAATTGTAAGACAATGCAGGAAAGCTATTGGGACTGCGACAACAAAATGAGAGTATACCGAGTATTTGTTTGTAGACAACAAAATAGCGGTATAATAAAGACCGAGCAGAGGTTTGTAGATAGGGCTTGCTTTAAACACGGAACTACAAGAACAGTGTGTTCACCATGCGAATCTTCGATTTCGTTTGATTAAGCTTTCGGATGTCAACTATACATCCCTATTGAATCTTATTGGCTAAGTGAATTAAGGACAGCTTTGATTTTCGCTTTTAAGATGAAACTGCCGGCTCATAAGCCAATAGTAGAGAAATAGCTTGGACCTCCGATTATGTTAACGAAGTTAATTGAGTTATTTAACGTTTTAACTTGGGAGAGAGCAAATGATGATAATCCTCACGGACCAGAATTAGGTACCCCAAGCTTACAAGTAGTGATGTGGTTTCGATAATACTGTCCATTCTCGAATTCCAGATTCCAAATTCCAATTAGGTCCAGTTTCCGTCTGATACTGCATCCTCGTGCTGCTTACGCCCTTGCATCTGGAAACCTGGAACTTGGCATTTGGAATCTGGAATTTGAAGTCCCATGGACATCCTCCCTTGCAAATCTGGAAGTCTGGAATTAAATTTAGTGTTGGTACAAAAAACTGTGGTCTTGGGGGGGGGGGGCGGGGAGGGGGCGAGTGTGTTTAGTACATCTCTATGTAATGTACGCATGCTACCCATGCCACAATGATAATCAAGCGTGGTTTTGTATGAAAAATTCGGCAACCCACAAGCATCTTGCAGTTTGACCCTCGCAACTAGGGTACCTAGGGCAAGGTTCCAGATGTCCAACACAAGATACAGTCAAGACACCTTGGCCCCAACTCCCGACAAGCTCAAATTCTCTCCAAACGCCAGCGCGGGCTCCAACACCCCTCCGTGAAGCGGAATGAGAAACAGTATACAATGAGCAACAGCCATGGAAGACGGAGCCCCTCTTCACTATCGTTACTCACGCATGCCCCACACGCAGCATGATTATTCTTGACCAAATTCGTCCACCCCCAACATATTTGGGGATCAGTTCTATTCTGAAACTACTTCTACTGCTTACCGGCCGTTAAGGTTTCAATGTTTTGCAATTGGGGTGGGGTTACGACTACAAGTGCAAGTAGGCGAAGTTTCGGGGCTCCTCTCCCGAAAGAGCGGTGCTTGCTGCCGGACAGAGGGTCCCAAGGACGAACCCGTTTTACATCACAACCCGGCTTTGTGTTATGAGTATACATCCATCTAGATGTAGGCTTCATTGATGATGATCTGGTCTCTCCATGTTTGGGCTCAGACAGGTCCTCCACACTTCATTTCCCGATCTCGCTGGTGCATTCCTCCGCGCTGGAGTTGCATGAGACAGGCACCAGGCACCACTCGTGTTATAGTACTAACGGTGCAATTCAAAAGACAGGTTCGGAAATGTACAGTGCTTTGTGCCGGTCTGGCTTCGGGTCCAGGATGTTCATCATCGAGTAATTTCCGACTTATTTCTCAATATGATTTCTCTAACAAAAGGAAGCTACGATTGCAGAAAAATCTCTCTCTCTCTCTCTCTCTCTCTGTCTCTCTCTTTCTGTGTTTCTAGATATACTGCAATTCAGCGCAGCAAGCAAGCAAAAAGACCTGACAACTTCTCACGGCAATTGGTTCACACCCTTTCACTAAACCCCCGCCACTTCCCTCGCAGCTTGCAGTGCTCAGGCTCAGGCGATTCAAACTTGAGTCTAATCTGTGGCCGAGTGGCCTGCTGAAAGAGGGGGTGGGCCAGTTCAAGAGATACAATTTGGATATCTCATAAGAACCCAAAGTTGCGCGATCCATAAGCTCTGTTCTAAGTCCGGAGCTCGCTGGATGCAAAAGCGCTAAAGCTAATGGATGCAAGTGGCTGTCAACCGCTTCACGTTGATGCTCCAGAAGAGACTCGCTAGCTCGAGACATGGTAGTCCATGATGGATGCCTATGTCACACTGCGACTTTACTTCTTATTAGAGGTTTCACGTCTATCCCAAGCATACACCTGAGCCAGCCCCTCGTTGGAGCTTCGCTGCACTATGACATAAAAAGAAAAGGTGTGCATGCAAAGCCTGGAGACTGCTCCCATTGGGCAGGGCTCTGGGAGGTGGAAGCCAAAACAGTGTGGCTGCACATGGCCCGCTCCACACCAGCCATCATCCATCCTGTTTCGGCAACTTGCTGCAAGGACCATGCCCACAAAGGCAGCAAAGGGATCCAAAGCTGGCACGTTTGTTTCGCTTAGAGTTCACTGGCAGAAATCCTAAGATGCTCCTATTCTTGCAGCAGGAGAGAGCGGGGACTTGCGTCGATCATTGCTGATCTCAGTCAACCCGACTCACAAGGTGCCCTTCTTACCTCGCCCCACGAGCTAGCAAGCAGCAACCAGCCCGAAATTCCAAACACTGGAAGTATTGCACTGAAAGCCCTGCCCCACACGTGTCGACCTTCGACCACGCGGAGGATGACAGGATTGGTCACAGTGAAGTTCGGCGGCATTGCGGGTCGCAACGCTGCCGGGGCAGTGCGCGAGATGAGGACCAGCAGTCGATAAACGAGCCAATCTCCTCGTCTTGCATTCTTTGGAATTATGTGGAGGGATACTCTGCCTGTTTAGGCATGGATATGACCATTCGGATGGCTCTCCTTTCGTCTCTCTCCATATCCTGGCTTACCTCAGTGGCTACATACTTGCCTGCTCCATTCTTCAAATTGTTAGTTCTTCCTTGCTGTTCGAAACATCGACAAGAACTGTTGTTCTGCCACCTTTTCCACATTCAAAGGTTCTTAGCCATTGAATGTTGTTACATATTTGCCTCATCAGTTTGTAACCTCTTAATGCTTGGGCCAGTCTTGATAATTCACCTTCCGCACTTCCCACGTGTAATCCGCTGAATACTCCTGCGTCTAGTATTCTTCCATGGACACCTGCTATCAACTATGCGTTACGAGGTAGCAGCACGACTGTGAACGGTTCAGACCTCCTTTCTTCGCACGAGATGGCACGTCCCTATCTGACAACCCAGGCGAATCCACACGAACCAAAACATCCCGGTAGCAATGCCGGATCGATTCCCCGGACCGTGCACCCAAGCCCATGCTGTCCCAAGTGCATAGCTACCCGGTAACTTCACGGGAGACCGGGTATCCAGGGCAGACAAGGTGGGTCGAAATAAATGCAACAGCACGATGCCATTCTGGGTCAATTCTCAAACATTCATAGGATGTGTGCGCGCCCAAGCCTGCCAAACTCTACATGCAGATGCATTTCCCGAATGTTTCAAGAGGTAGCGGCACGACCGGTTCATGGTAAGTGCCTTTTTGTGACCTCGGAAATCCTTTAGGATGCATGCTATGAGTTCGCTGCTCTAGTAGGTCCACCCATCCCTCATCTCCGGGACAACCCCGGTAGCAACGTCGGATCACGAACGCTCCCAAAGCACCACATCGGCGGCCAAAGGCAGGTCCCAGAGTGTGCCTAAGGAAAACGAGCGTGTGAGCATCGGAACTCATTCCGCCGCCACCACTGCATTGCAGCCCGCGTGGGCCATCGAGTCGGACCAATTATCCGCTCAAAGAAGAACCATGCCTGCAGGGCAGAAAGGCGCCAGGTGTTCAAGGTCAAGGAGAGTCAGACCCTCAATCAGGGCCATGAACAGCGCTCCGTCCATACGCCCAGACAGCCCCTGAACTGGTCAGGGTGCAGCGTCAGATCTCTGCGAAACTTTGCGCTTTCAGACTCCAACACGTGACAAACCGAGGAATCCATCAAGGATTCCTCGGTAATCGGTGAAACGTGGAGCATTCACGAGTGAACAGATAGCGGAGCCATGCGGAGCCACAGGTCTGAAGGGAGGAGACCGAGGAACTGTGCAGGGCCGACGAATACTTTAACAGTAAAAGGGGGTTGGGCCCATTGCAAAACAGTTGCAAAACAATGCGTGTGATGGGCTTGGAAGGATGCAGGGATGTTGGCAGCAAGTCCTCGTGACACCAAGATGGTCTTAACAAGGCGTGGCGTTGAGACAGGGGCCGGGGGGGGGAGCAGCCCGTAATTTGGGTATAGATTCTTAGAGTATTTGCAGCGCTTGCTTTCGAAGGATGTTGCCCTGTAAAGCAAACGCAGGCGCGCTGCAGGTCGTGCATCCATTCTTCCCGTCCCTCCCTCCGTCCCTCCTTCCCTCCCTCCTTCCTTCCAGTTCTTCCCTTCTTCTTTCCTTCCTTCCTTCCTCTTCCTTGCTTCCTCCCCTCCTTCCTTCACTCACCTTAGAAGACTCGCCCTTGTAATGATCATATTAATGGAGCGCACGCGTGAACACGGTAAGCGTAAGAATGGTATATTCAAGGGCGGAGAGGCGAACACGTGGGCAATTCTAATATTATAGGCGCATGAACGGAATCAAGGTTGTGTACGCGTGAAGAAGAGCCCCGTAAAAAGATCTTAAAATCGGGTTCTTATTCACTCACCCATGCACTAAATTCAAGATTTTTGTTCACGCAGAAAGTTGTTCAATCCTGATGTGTTGTAACCTCTAGCCCTGTATGCATGTATGATCATGAATGTATGTATGTATGCATGTATGTCCTTCAAGTCACATACGTATATACGTCCACACGTATGCGTGCATGTAGATATGTAATTAGATTAGACATCGGATGTCAAAGTACGAAAGACCCGAGCAGGAAGGTCTCCATCGTAGGCCGCCAACTGGTCAGCTAAACCGCCGTGCAGTGAAGGCGTTGGCATGGAGACGCTCACGTACCTCAGGAGGAGGGGAATATGAGTTACGGATCACGTAATGACCTGCATTCCCTAAACCTGGGTGTCGAGGGTTCACTCAAGGTACAAAAGAGGGCTGCCGGAGGTGCACTAGCATGTGCTGCAATCCCCTATGACCCATGCCTTGTGAAAGGCAGAGATGCTGTTGCCATGTCGAAAGCAGGTGTTTAGAGTACCAAACAGCACATGGAAGATCTTCCAACCGAGATGAAAGAATCCCAAATGCTGTTGGCGCAGAAGGGAAACTGCCCTCAGCGACACCGCATGCGGCAACGAGCTCACGAGAGCAAGCACCACCTGAACTTGGCGTTTCCGAGAGGCTTAGCCTCTAGCCTACATAACTGCCTACGTAGAAGGTGCCCACCAGAGATGAATAAGGCTCTCAGGCTTTCAGTGTGCACAGAAAGATGTAGCAAACAGCTGTTTCCTTTCCAGTCCACAACTCAATGAAGGCGTTTTGAAAACCGTGGTCTTGGCAAAAACCAAGGCCCCGCTTGTTTGTTTAATTCCAATCCTTCGTTGCCCCAGGCCTCCTCTGCACGTGGAATCAGGCCAGCTCCAGAAACACCGAGAGCCTGTCTTGGGGCTGTGCAATATCGCGTGTGCCTAAGCGCCCATCATTCGAAAGGGGAAAAGGGGCCTGCCCTTATGTTGAAGGAGATCCTGAGCGCCTCTTCAAGAGCTGCATCGTTCCGAAGTAGGGCAAGAGCTGCGTTCTGGGCGTTCTGGGCGTTCAGCGTGTCGCACCAGGAGGGAGCGGCCACCTGGGGCGTGGGCCGCGTCTCTTCTCAGCATCAGGCTTTCCATTTGCAAAGCATATCTGGAATGATTTGGAATCTCGTACACAATATATTTTTCAATGTCGTTCTGCTGAGGATCGTTGGATGCTAGGCCTGCTAGGTTGTGAATTGGGGGCGTGGGTTTTGAGCATGCTCGGTTTCGGGATTGCTTTCGGTTGGCTTGGATCTCATCCTTGGTTTCTCGATTGCAACTTTGCTGCGACCTTTGCATGCCGCTAGGCTTGATTTCATTGTGACCGTGGCAGTATTCATCGCTCGCCGGTTTTGGGATGTCGACAAGTTGGACTGCCTCCCTTCCTTGTTTCAGCTGGTGCGTGTGCGTGGCATCCATGTTCTCATGCGTTTATGCGTTTTGCCGTCCCCTCCCCTTTCCCACACTCCCCCCCCCCCCCCCCCCCTTCCGCTCTTATCAAGTTTTTCTTCACGTCACACGCGAGATCCTTTCTGCAGGACATTTGGCCGGCATGTCCTGTCACCAGCCATGTCAACTTTGAAAAAGACTGCACACTTTGAACTCTCCTTGCAGGTGTGTAGTTTGCAGTTTAGCGCAGTGTGCTGGCATGGCTGCAGATGCAGCTACAGACGGCTGGGATGATGTCTGCTTTGCAAAGGAAGCAGGTTCCCTGACTTGTTTGCCGGTTGCCAGTGTCGTGAAAACCCAAATGCCGAGTGCGAAACCACAGATGAATCAGAAGACCCGATGAGCAGCCTGCGGTGGGTCCAGAAGCTTCGGCAGATGGTTCGGAAAGCAGGGCTTAGGTGGCCCCAAATCGGTGCAAGACCACGCTGGCGCACTGCGACACGCGGACCCTGGGATGCCCCAACTTTGTTGCGAACAGAACATGTCTTCATTTCAGAAGAACAGCTCTGTCCAGACAGCGTCTGTGAATTGTGAGCAAACAGGTCTTTCCTGGACTTTGGGGCTTTTGTCTACCCCTTCATGTCAAGCGCCGGGAGGCTCGGGCTATGCAAAGCATGAGGCGCCTAGATTTTGCAACCTAGGCTGTAACTGGGGCACAAGTAAAGCTTGTAGGTCGAAGGGGAAGAGGGAAAGAAAGAAGTTGAGGAGCTCCATATGAGAGCTGACAACGCTGGCTCATTGTATGTGAAGAGAATAATGTGGCAATTCTTCCAATGTGCACCAATTGCCATGACAACAGCGCAAGCTTCAAGCTCGTAGATGAGCGTCTTCTTGCCCTCATCATATGTACTGCCTGCTTGCCTTGTGCTGTTTGTGTTCGTGCCTTAAGCAAATGCGACATTAGCCTGAGTGTTATCGAATGCAGATGCCTGCTTCAGGCCTATACAGCCGGTTCGGGGTTTGCCGACTCATTCCTGCACGAAGTTCGACCGGACACAGCTTATGCCTTTGTGCACATGAAGACGCAGCTGGACAATTCTTGGCAAAGTTCTGCTTCTCATTCTAGGGTCTACGTCACACAGTCTCGGCAAGGAAGAAAGGTACACTTTTTTACATGGACGACACCATCTTGGAAAAATGATACGGCAAATGCTTGAAGAGATCGCGCGGACGGAACGAATGGTAACACAAATCTTGGTCATGTTGGAACTGATACTGATCCGACCTTGACCCAAATCCTGATCACAAAAACCTTTGTGTTGTTTTTCCTACAAACTCATGCAACAATGGTCCCTGAGCACTATACCACTTGCAAGCATCCAAAACAAAGCACCTCACCTGAGGCACCTTGATCCGGATGCCCTGCTTGACGAGGTCGGCCCACTTGGTGCCATCGACTTTCCTGGGGTTCTGCCCAGAAGAAGAAGAAGAGGCAAAACAACAAAAGACAAACAGGAGCCTCTCACAATAACCCCGTCAAGACTTGAGCTCGGCCAAAGAAACATATTATGGGTGATGTTGTTGCCAATCCGGGTTTGTTGAAGGTATTGTTGTGGCTCTTGTCTGTGCTGCCTTGCACCTGCGCGGTATCTCTCCTGACTCTGCTGTACAGGGGCCCCTGAAACCCAGAATGCGTGAATACAACTACGCTCCTCGCCATTTGCATTTTTGCTTGCCAGAAAGACAATCCCGTGAACTTCATTCAGCCTTGGACGACCCTCAACCTTGAGTTCAGGATTTAGGGTTTTGAGCCTTGGGGCCGACTTTTCGGGTCTTCTGGGGCTTAGAACTTGGGGATCCCTTCTGATTAGCAACTACAGCATTTTTTTGGGAATCCTTTGGGACACCAGAACATACCAGAACCAAATGCCAAGATAAGCCCTGGCGCCAAGACCCATCGAACTTGGCCTCCCGCAGGCCTGGGAGCAGCAGTGACTGTACACGCAGCTGCTGGCCACGAACGTTGGCGACAGCCGTGGCCCGCTCCTCGCTGTGTCTTTTTTTGGGCTCCACGACGCGAATCACTACTCTTCATGCACAAAGCACCACGTCATTCAAAACACCCCGATTCAGGAGCTGGCTTCTGTCTACACTCTCCTAACCAGCAAAGGCCCTGGCTTTAAGCTGATATTTCAGCACATTTCAACGGCCCTGAAATCTTGGGTCCTGGTCTGTCAGATCGCCGAAGAGGTCGCGTGTGGCCCTGGCCGGCTTCTGCATAACCTGGGTCTTTGATCGGATTGCCTTCGAACTAATTGCAGTCGACCTTTTTCATACCATGGGTTCAACAGGAAAACGACATCCCAAGCTACAGCCCACTGGCGACCTCATCTTCAGGACACCGCACCCCCAGCAAGACCAAAAGGTCGCGGTTCCCGCGCTTGCTTTGGACCTTCGTAGGCACAGGGCCGACAGCTGCAGAGAGGACGCCAGGGTCGAGCTCCATGTTGACCCAGGCGCCATCAGAGACGAGCGGAAGCAAAGTCTTTGGCTTCTTCTGGGCCGCATTGAGGCAGCACTGCTGTGCGAAGCGGGCCCTTTGCACCTCGGGCCTCGACTCGAAGCCCTCCTTCGTTCCCGATCGAGCATAACTTCTGACCTAACAAACGAAAAACACCGTGGCATTCGTGAAAGCCGGGTCTCAGGATCGGCGAGCCGTGGATTGAAGCCAGTGCAGTTGTTGAAGAGCGACTGGAACCGCATTGCGAAAGTGGATTCTGCACCGGCGCCGAGGACGTGGGCGATGCCACGGTAGGTGTGCTGATCCACAAGGTGGCAGAGCGGCATGACCTGGGGAGTGTAAACTCAAACATGAAGTCTTACTGCCGTCGACCCAAACACCCCAAACAACGTCAGACGCCCCAAGTACTCCCACACCATACTCGAAGACCACTTAAACTGCCCACAAGCACCCCAACAATGCTCCGACACCAACAGCGACTCGCCAGCACAATGTGGCCGCGCATGTCTCGGCAGAAGACAAAATTGCACAGCCAAATCGTGTCCTCAATCCTCAATATGTTGGCCTGTCAAGTCCGTCCGCCTCCTGGCGTGCCCGGAAGCGAAGAATCGGAGTTGGGAGCAAGTGTTGGTTTGGTGACCCGGCCGCCGCGTCGGGAGGGCAGGAAACTGTGAAAGCCGGCAGCATGATCGGATCTGAACAACGAACATGACGTCATACGACGCAGCTTCGGTTGCCGAGCTGCCACGCACAACGCACACACACACACACAGAGACACACAGAGACACACAGACAGACACAGACACAGACACAAAGACACAGAGACACACAGAGACACACAGAGACACACAGAGACACACAGAGACACACAGAGACACACAGAGACACACAGAGACACACAGAGACACACTATACACTTACACTTACACTTACACACACCCACACACACACACACACACACACACACACGGGCATGCGCGCACGCAAGCACGCGCGCACGAGCGCACGCGCGCACGCGCGCACACACGCCCACACGCCCACACGCCCACACACACACCCACCCACACACCCACCCACACACCCACCCACCCACACACCCACCCACACACCCACCCACACACCCACCCACCCACACACCCACCCACCCACCCACCCACACCCCACACACACCCACACCCCACACACCCCCACATATGTTGTGGTTTAACAATCCCCTCAACAACACACACAGCCCCGACACACACTCTCCCCCACACACACACACACACACACACACACACACACACACACACACACACACACACACACCCCCACCCACACACACACACAGACACAGACACAGACACACACACAGACACACACACACAGACACACACACACACACACAGACACACAGACAGACACACAGACAGAAACACAGACAGACACACAGACAGACACACAGACAGACACACAGACAGACACAGACAGACACACAAACAGACACACAGACAGACACACAGCAGCACACAACAGACAGCGCAGACAGACTCACAGACAGACATCACATCCAGACAGACACCCACAGCAGACACCCTGCGAGACAGACCGACAGACAGAACAGACACACCGACATGACATCTACACAGACAGAGACGCACAAACAGAGATCACACAGACATGAACACACAGACATACACACGAGACAGACACGTCGTAGACGACAACACATACAATACAGACACACAGACAGACACAGACAGACACACACAGACAGACACAGACAGACACAGACAGACAGACACAGACAGACACACACACACACACAGACAGACACAGACAGACACACACAGACAGACACACACAGACACACACAGACAGACACACACACAGACAGACACACACACACACACACAGACAGCCAGACAGACAGACAGACAGACAGACAGACAGACAGACAGACAGACAGACACACACACACACAGACACAGATACACACACACACACACAGACACACAGACAGACA
>CAJNDS010000709.1:62500-65096 GCA_905221605.1 Symbiodinium natans | reverse complement strand
CACGCGCACGCGCACGCGCACACACGCACACACGCACACACGCACACACGCACACACGCACACACGCACACACGCACACACGCACCCACACACACACACACACACACACACACACACACACACACACACACACACACACACACACACACACACACACACACACACACACACACACACACACACACACACACACACACACACACACACACACACACACACACACACGCACCCACACACACACGCACCCACACACACACGCACACGCACACGCACACGCACACGCACACGCACACGCACACGCACACGCACACGCACACGCACACGCACACGCACACGCACACGCACACACACGAGAAGTGGGCGACCATACCACCCTTTTCGCGACGCCTGGCCCTGCAAAGCACCCCAAAAAAATCAGGGAACTGGCGGAGATGCGATTGAATGCCCTTAGAACGGATGCGCGAAACAAACTCGTCCAACACCGTCAACAGCCCCAAAGCATCCGACGCATCCTACCGCATCTAGGAGATAATTGTCCATTATGGAATGTGCACGGGGCAAACGGGACCTAGGCGAGAGCCGATTTGGCATATGATTTGGCACCTGCCGCACGTCGAGGCCTTAGGCGTATGTGGTGCCGCGGGGTCACAGCCATCCAATTTGCTTTGGCCTCCATCTTGTGCTTAAAGCCAAAGTGCAAGCACCCGCTGACGAGAAACTGAACACAGGACTAGTAAGCCTACTTGTTGACATCGAATGTTTCTTGAACGCCGAGCGGCCTCTGGTCGCCTGGCCGCATGTCGCAAGGGCAGCTTGCCCGCCCTGCTCGCGGCAGCGACTTGGTCAAACATTGCCATGTCTCCCGAAAAGCTGCGCAGCAGGCGGAGGAGCTTGGCGGAGTGCTGGAAGAGACTGGCCTGCTGCCGTGACACGTTTATCTGGTCGAGAGGTTTCGAAGCCTTGTCTTTGCGCCAGGCGATGAGGCAGTTTGACGTTGCGGCGCGGGCAGCCAGACGCATCGCCGCCACCACGGAGCTTCGTGGCGGTTCGTAGTCGGCGATTCGTTGGGTCACCAAGCCCAAGGCCAGAAGTGCTGCTAGACAGGAAGGGGTGGCCTCTCCCTTCACCCAAGCATCCTCCAGCAAGATTACTGCAAGGCGTTTGAAGGCGGCTGTGGCGCCACGAGTGAAGAGCTGCAACTCGGGGGAAAAGCCGCCGCGATTTGCGAAAAGGAGGGCGATGGCCGTGGCAGCAGCCACAGGCAATGGGATAGGCTCGCCGAAGTCCACAGCCACGGCATGGAAGCGGATGATTTTCTGGAGACAGCTCTTCAGCGCCCCCATGCTAAGGGGTCGGAGCTGTGCAATGCAGTGTTTCACCAGGTCAGTGGAGCAGCTCGGAACCAGACCATCAACGGCTTCCTGCACCGCCTCCACCTGTATCTGGAAGGCTTCTTGGGTCGCGGGGACACGAACGACATATCCATCCAGTTTGTAGTGGACGCACTGGCCCTCGCAGTCTGAGGACCAGCTTACGGCATCGAGCACGTCTGCCTTCTTCACCTGCAGCATCGTTTCAAGCATTCCGGATATGTACCTGGTCTGATGACATGCATACATCCCCGCCTCAGGATGTGTTGCCGAGAGTTGCTCAGGGCCTGCCACGATCTCGAAGAGGCGCGGGCGGAGGATCAGCTTTTTTCCCTGCACATTGGTACATGGGAAATTTGCATGCTTGGGGCATTGTCAGGGAGGTCTTGGAGCCCTGAACTGCCACCTAGGCAAGTTGAGATCTTGGCCTTCATAGAGTTATACTTTACAAGCTATGCACATCGTACATGCAATCGCATACTTGTCCTTTGCAGTTTTGAACTTCCAGCAAGAGCCTCTGGTAGACCTGGTGTGTACATCAGCTTCAAAACGTCGCGCCAGCAAACGGTGCGCCGTTCTTCCACCATGGCCCTGAGCGCCATTACAATGGGGGCTTGCGATGCTTGCAGAAATCAAGATCCGCTTTGTGGGCAGGGCCCGACCTTCACTCATCCAAGCGTCTGAAGTTCCTCGCCATTCCCGTGCTGGTCTGCAAAAGACTGCCACACGCCTTGCGACACAATGACGAAGCTGGCCGCGGGGGGACAGCTGCAATTCTCCTGACACACGCGCATACATACATATGTATCCATACATATCATAGAGAGAGAGAGAGAGAGAGAGAGAGAGAGAGAGAGACGACTTGCGTGCGCACACACACACACACACACACACACACACGCACACAAAAGGAGGAAGGAAGGAACGAAGGAAAAGCAAGGGAAGGGAAGGGGAGGGGAGGGGAGGGTAGGGGAAGGAAAGGAACAAGGAAAAAAGAAAGGGAAGGAAGGCACGAACCCATGGATGTCAACAACATCTTTGCAACACATGAGTGCACACACACACACACACACGAACACAAATATGCGCACGCAAATGCACGAGTGCAAATATGCACATGCAGATATGCGCACGCAGCCACACGCACATCTACGCACACGGTATACGCACGCATATATACCCAAGACTACCCACTTGCACGCGCGCACGCAGGAACATGCGCAGGC
>CAJNDS010000709.1:0-57500 GCA_905221605.1 Symbiodinium natans | reverse complement strand
GTCCCTTGTAAGTTGTATTCTCCCCAGGCACGACCCCATTCAGGAATGAAGGGCCATGGAAGGATCACAGCGATGCACAACTCTATCTGGGGGCCTGTCTAGATGCCGAGGGCAATACAGCCTTATTGGTTGCCACACCCAGTCAGAGATTTTAACTTGGCTATTGTGTTAAGTGTTAGCTTCCAATAACATAAGGCCCACATTGACAATCTTTGTAGTTTGCACGCTGATGCCAATCGCATTCGCATGTTCCGCCTCCACTGTTTTTGAGAGCGCAATGGACTAGGAGCACATTAGAGCTAGAAGGGCTCAAGACGGTTCAAGAAAGTTTGAACTGTTCAACGTTCGGCTCATGACTGTACTCTCTCATTGTACGTTTTACTGTTATCATGCCATACTCAAGATGTGCAGCAGCCAATGAGATTGTCTCTACACCACCATCAGGGCCGGCAGGCAAGGGCCTTCCCACCGCGATCCCCTTTCCACAGAGACGCATCAAACGAGTCAGGTCACTCTGACAGTGAGACACTTCAGGGGGTGCCCCTTTTTATGCTACAAGTTGGCATTTCATGCCAGTAGTACTGGCGGGTTCTGCAAATAGCTCCCGGCTCCCGGGCCTTGATGCTACCAACAGCAGTAGCTGAGACGGAAGCGCGCAGATGCACCTCAGGAGACGTGTGACGACATGTTTTGAAGCATCAGAGTTGTCGCAAGCTGCTACGCGCAAGAAAGCTTGGACTCCAACGCAGCATTCCTCCATTGCATCAAATGTCCAGGAAATGTAGCCACCAACCAAATGCCAGGACCTGGGGTAGGCATCTATCTTCTATAGCATTGTAAGCACCTCATGCTCTGTTTCAACTCGCCTGTGGTTACATGCTGTCGCTGCTGTGCCTGCGGTTGCGATGAAGATCTGGAAGCGATAGGCAAGGCATGGCAAATGGCAAAGCCCCTCGAAGCCCCAATAAACCCGAAAAATCTGCAGAAACCGAAAAAACTGCTTTGCTGTCGTCGTGGGCGGCCCTTGGCGGCGGGCGGCGATATCTGTGCATTCTAAAATTTGGAATGCTGGGTATTGCATGTGGGGTCGTATACTCCCGTTTCAACAAGGCGATGTTGTGAAAGATCGTTGTTTGTATCTTGTGCCAGTCAAATTCGCGATTCGCGTGGAGTTTGGCACATTCTGCTGCGCACTTGTTCACCAGACGCGAGTTTTGGGGCTTTTGCAGAAATCCCTAAACCCTAAACCCCATTGTCTGGGGTCCAGGGGCTCCAGGAGCTCCATCACACAGCCTTGGTGACTGCTGCTGCCACCAGCTCCGCTGCTTTCTCGGCGCTGATCACAGCCTTGGCCTCCCATCGGGGTTCAGCCACCATGCGTCCGATGTTATCTATATGTACTCATGTAATCTTTTGGGATCCAAGAAACAATCTATATGGAATCTGTATGTAATCTATATGTAAGCTGTATGTAGTCTATACATAATCGATATGTCATCTATATAGCTTGCCTCTTGTGATTCAAGCATCCTATCCATTCACATTTCGGGTGAAGGCCATGACAGATCATCTTGCGCAGCCCTGAGAGTGCGAGGCTGTCAGTGCCATGCTACGTACCTCTTCTCCGAGCAAGGTTCAACACTTGTTCTTTGGGTGACACTGAATCGACTACCACTTGCGGGCCGACAGGACTTACACTTAATGCCCAGCGATCGTCAAGCAAACTTACCTCAAGAATCTTGGCCTCCATTGACTTGCGTGGGCTCTGTTCTCAGGAGTCTGGGACAGGCTAGGTGTATCCCAGCGGCCTTGTCTTGGATAAGGTCCAGGATACCTGGAGCATGCGAACACTCCGAAAAACGAGAACTCGGATCATTGCCCACTCAAACCTTCAGTTCAAGTGATCTGGCAAGGCTAGTTCCGACTGAGTGGCGCTGGAAGCACTTCACCTGGCGTCACAAACCGAAAATGCAGCTCCTAGCGTCGGCAGGAACTTCCAGACACACGCGCAGGATCCAAAGGAGCTAGCGTTTTGTGATAAGCAATTTCATTTACGGACTCCAAGCTTAAGGGTGGTTCGAACAAATTCAGTCAAAATTGATGTATTGAACTTATGCTCTTGGCGTTCTGGATCACAATACCAAACCCAGAGCGGAGCTGATATTAGTTGGCTCCGCTGCGCGTGTCGACTCTGTAGGCTACGCTGAAAGGCGTTTTGAAAAATGAAAACGTATTGGAGGCATGTTACAGAAAGGTCTGGAAGCTCCGCTGCGTGCTTGGGGGCTGATGTGTGCACCCGCCTCTACACGGGGTTTACGTTAAAGGCATTTTCAGGTTTGCTTCTTGAAGGCCCCTTCTCACCAAACCATATCTAGGATGCTTGGGATTTGTCATTGTGCAAGATAACATCACTTACCCCAAAAGAAACCTCAGGGGGGGCCTTGTGTGCTACTCGCACATAGCTTTACGCACGTCGTTGAATACATGAACTGCGACTTGCTATTTATGATTTATTTTGAAGCTTTCAGAATTTCAATGCCTCAAAACCCCAGATTCAGACATGAACGATTCACCCAACATTCTCTGTGATCGACCTTCAGTCTTCGATCAAGTTCGAAACTTGTCGTGTCTGGCAAAAGAAGCTTGATTTCAATGGGATACAGATACTTCTGGTGCGTGCGCGTGCGATGTGTGTATATACGTACATGTATACATATGCATATACGAATATGTATCTGTACAGACAGTAATAAAAAACCTACATGAGTGTAGCTACCGTTGCCTGGCCCTGTCAGTCTCCCTTCATCTGTGCAGCCTTGTCATGGCCCTCGAAGACCAATTTCTTGCCGTTCGCTGCCATGGCTTGCCGCCCTGCGTCATCCAAGGCAGCAATCCTCAGGAATAAAGCAGGAGAATGTTTTAGTCCAAGAGGAGGCACACCGAAGCACACCAAAACACATCCAAAAGAACCAGGGGCACACCAAAAGGAAACAAATCAATGTGCACAAGTTGCATCACAACGCAATAACCAAACACACGTGCTAAGTGCAACACATGTTTAGCTGGCACCTACTCTACCCCGTTCGGCCAAGGTGTTACTTGGCCGTGCCGCTTTAGCTTCGAGGGCACAACTGTCCGGGAGGTTGACAGGGGCATGGCCACTGTGTTCGAGTTCAGGCGGTAAAACTCACCGACACAAAGAAACGCAAGATAATGACCAGAAAAGGAGCAAGCCGGGCACCAACATACCATAACGCCACCGCAAACAAGCAAAAGCGCGGTATGTCACAGCATGTCAAACATTTCCATCATTTGAGATTTCAAAATTTAGGCGGCCTTGTGACAACAAAGATCTGCCGCAACCCCGGTTGCTCTCCACGTCCGATCGCATGCATCGCGTGAAGCAACGTTCTCACGCAGGTCGCAGATCCCGTTTATTCCAATTTGGCCAAAGCGGTTGCTCCAGGTATTAGATGTCATGCCACCTAAGCATGCCTTCAAAGCACTTGTGCATCCTCGCACATCTGATTCATTTTTCCTTCATGCCCAGCAGCCTTCATGGCTCAGGTGATGCTTTAGATTGGCCAACATTGCTTTGAATATCCGGCTCGGGCACGTTTGGGTGACCAAAGAAGCGTGAGGCTTGAAGCAGCAAGCGGCGTTGGACATGATAGTGCGCTATGCCATGCTTTGACTTGGCGATGAGCTACCTAAGGGGCTGAGCTTTAAAGTTTTGATAGATGGGAAGCGCCAACTCAAAGAATGGCCCCACCACTGTGTCAGTATGCATGAATGCTCGAACTTGCACGGTGCCACAGAGGTCCTGCAGACGGTGCAGCCCTAAAGCTTCAAAGGCTCATCATCTTGGTGCGCGTGCCGTTGTGCCCTCTGCGTGCTCCGCAGCTGTTTTGGGGGCTCGTCCTTTCGTGGTGCTCAGATTGGGCTAGGCCAAAAAAGCGGTTTGGGAGCCTAAAATTCAGGCGTTCTCACACGAATGGTTCGTGTCCCCGTGGCAGTGGTCTTTCATTAACTTTAGCCAGTGCGATTCGGAGATGCTTCAACTTCGGTGGTACGATCTGATCCCGAATCAAACGAAATACTAAATTAAATGATGGTGAGCTCAACTCGCCGAGAGTCTTGGCGATGGCCTCAGCACAGCCTTCGGCCATAGCATCCCAGGTGGCCTCATCCTCCACCTGCGAGCTTGTGATAGCTTGTGCACTTCGCGGTCACCAAGTTAAGTCCGAACCTGAATCAACCACTGCTTCCGCTTGCCTTCCCGGCTTCGAAGCAGTAGCCCGTCTCCCCGTCAACTACCACCTCGGGCATGCCATAGATTCGCGAGGCCACGCATGGCTTCTCCATTGCCAGAGCTTCCAAGAGGGCATTCGGAAGCCCTTGCGCCATCAGGGCAACATCATGTGACATCATGTGGCAGAATTGAAAGAACTGACATGCATATGCTTACCATCCGGTTTCGGGCATTTTGTGTCACGTGGTTTCACTCCAGCCCGGGCAAGGAAGAAGCGCATGTCTCCGGCCTTCCAAGAAGGATGCCAAGGCAATGCAGTCGCAAGCCTCGAAGACGTAGAAGGGCTCCTGATGTCTCTGTTCCACTCGGGTGCTCGATTCTGCACCAACCGGGCTATTCCCCACCCTCGGTTGCATTGCAAGGCCCAAGTCAGAGCATTGATCCAAGACGCTCTGGCGATTGAAGTCCCGGCTACAGTAACATGCATAAGGGTAGACAAGAACAACTGGTAAACTGCATCGGGATTCCCGCACAAACATACACACGGACCAGTCCAAACCTCCGTGACAAACTTTAAAATACCGGTGCGCTGGTGCCTCTCCTTCGTAAAGGGGTAGATGGACACCGCTGAGGACAAGCCTAAATCGACTACCATCTTCTCGATGTCTTCCTTGAGGTCACCTGGACACACACTTTTTGCAGGCATTTCCCCGCACTCAGATCTCTTGGCATGAAGAAGAAAACTGGACACTCGAGTAAATGCAGTGTGTGGGCCATCCCAGCAGGGAGCAGATTCTCATATGGCTGCGTGCTGAAACACAGCCACGTGCAACACACATCTTGAGACCTCATGCTTACTTCCATTCTTAGTTGTTGACTGTTTACGCTTGATCCTAGTCAAGGGGGAGGAAGGAGAGGCCGGAACCAACTCATGAATAAGTGGTCGATGCGAAGCCGGAGGCCTTCGCCAACCATCAGGACCTGCCGAACGGATGGGGCATTGCACCCTGGACATAGGCAGCTGATTTCGCAGTCTCAACTTTCAATACTATGATTCGCAGCTTTAGCAAAACAAGAGCCCAAGTATCGGGTCATGATAACAATTCCGAAGGCCAAGGCGCGTGGACATTGGGCACCTTTCCTGTGTCCACAAGCTTCTTCACCGCGCGGAGCCTAGCTGGACAAGTAACCACTTCCAACCCGAAAGCCTTAAGCAAACACCCACCATGATCCCTCAAGTCTGGAACTTTTTCGGCAACACGGGATGCTCTCGCAAGCGACGTAGTACGCTTGACGCACTTGACTTGCCTTGAAGAGACCGCTGACTGCCGTGCAGAGCTTTGGCCGAGCAAGATTCAGGATGTGTCTTGAACTGTTTGTGGGGTCCAGCTTCGCGGTGACAACCCCAAACCGAAAATGGCACGATGCATTGGGCTACGTCAACATTTTGCTTTCCGGACGTGGGGCATGAAAGGCTTTACACCACAACAGATGCACGTGCAGAGTCTGTTGTGCCAGCGGACTGCGTTGTGATCCGTCTTATCAGAGAAGCCGAGATTCAGGACCTTCTGCCCTTTGGCTGCGACGAATCGGCCGATGCTGCCCACCACAAACTTGCCCTCCTGCGCTCGAATGACAGGCTAAGGAGCTTGCGGAGCCCCATTCGGAGTGCTTTCGGCCTCCTTTCTTCAGCTCTTAGGAAATAGCTCAGCGACAGCCTACTTAAATACCTATGAGCCCATGACAGTTGTGCTGTTTGGCGTGCAGAAAATCTTGGAGCCCTGGGTGCCGCCCACGGGGGTGGCTGTGAAAGCTTCTCTCACTGACAGCACGCAGCCGCCAGCCCATAAGTCTGTGAGCATTGTTGGCATCGGGTGACGCTGAAAGAGGCCCTTTAACACATGATGCGCCATGACACTCATGCAACAAACTTCAACGTTTTTTGGGAAGTCCACCCCCATCCTCGATGGGATACCTCTTTTTGGCCTCGACTGCCATCTCGGGTGTTCGCTTGAACTTCTCTGTGTCTGTGCCGTTGTAGATGGTCCTGGGCATGGGCGACATGAGTGAGCAGGAGCTTCCTCAAAGTTTAGCCCATGCCACACTCACAGGGTCTTGAGGCCCCCAATTCAACCTCCAGATTAAACCTACGAGCTTGAGAGGAGCAGGACCTTCAGTTCGATCCGGGGCACTACTCCCCCCTGCATACCTTACAAATCTGGGCGTTGCATCGGGTTCACTTACTCCCTTAAGATCAAGATGTCACACTGCCATGGTGCTGAATGAACTGCGGCTTGATGCCAAAGGCCTCATGTGTTCAAAGCCATGATGGCACATGGCTTCAATCCCATCACAACAGAAAGGACACCGTTCTCTGATTGGCATGCGGGATTGGAAGTGCATGCAAGCATTCTCTGAGCAGAGCTCTGAGCCACCCATTCTCATTAAAAATGGTCCAACCAATGCAAAAATACTCAGGTGCCTCGATGATGGACTGTCGGGTAAACTCGGCGATGGTCACGGTGCAGCACTGTGGGGGCTCCGTCCTGAGACCATGGGCTAGTCTCTGCTGGAGCCAGAACTTATCATATGCCTGGTGATGCGTCAGTGAGAATTAGAAAAAAGATACTCATAATCGTAGACCCAGGTGTGTCAGGTCTCTCCAGAAGATCACCACCGTAGAACTCCTTCTTGTAGGTGGGATCGAACGTGCCGGTCTTGGAGATAAGGAACGTCTTTAAGCCAGCCTTTTCCAGAGGAACTTCTTGTTTTACCGTCTTGAGCTGCCCTCACCCCGTGAGGTGTGTGGAGGTGTGGAGGTGTGGAGGTGTGGAGGTGTGGATGTGTGGATGTGTGTGTGTGTGTGTGTGTGTGTGTGTGTGTGTGTGTGTGTGTGTGTGTCTCTCTCTGTGTGTGTGTTTGCGTACTTGAACTTGCGTCAGTGGTTGGCAGGGGCCGATAAAGAAACAGACAAACAATGACAAAAGACGGCGCTTCGCCGTGCATCCAGGCAGCATCTTTGATGCACTTGGCCTCAGGTTCACTCTGCAGATGTGCTTTCCTTTCAAAACCGGACGGATGTAGATGAAGATGCTCATGCTTGGTTCAAACTACAGGCCAGACCTGAACAGTCAACCTGCCCTCTGCACTCAATACGTGGAGTCTTGCAGTCTTGCCTTGCCAAACAATCCAGCTCAATACAGGCAGTTACTTCCGTCTTCCATCTCCAAGCAAGGGGCCATGAAACTTACGTTTTGATAATTCTTGCGAATCTGCCGCACCAGAGTGACACACACCTGGCCAGGGCACTTTCACGTGTACAATGGATCAACACTACTCGAGTGGAATTTGGAACCCACCCTCATACAATCTTCGATTGATTTTCGAAACACCACCCCAATCTGCGATTGATTCCCAACATCCACCGATTGACTTGCAAAAAGCTTCTGACCATCAACGTTCGGTTGATCTTGCCTGCGATCTCGGATGCTGGGGTAGGGTAGGCAAAGACAATCAGAACTAGGTTCTCAATGCAAACCCACAAAGTCAGAGTTGCCATGCATCTGTGCAATCGCGAAAGACGCACACGCCATCCACAAATGCCGGGCCTGTGCCGGCTTCAACACCTCTGTGAAGGCTTCCTGGTAACTCCCGGGATCCTGGGAGAGCGAGCACGCAAAAGAGCCTGTATGCTTGTCAAGAATGTGAAGAAGACCCTGGTTTCAGGGGCTTTAAGTTTGTTTTCCCCAACTCAATCACTGTTTTTCTCTTGACAGAAACTGCGCTCCCCCCTCCTCTAAGCTCTAAACTTCTGCCTGAGCCTAGGCCTCTTCCCCGTGCCCTGACATGACAATGATGACAACCACAGGGCCGTCAAATTCACATTCTACATGGGCATGCATGGGCGTTCTCTGCATGATGCGTGGGGATAGGGCCGAAACGAGGAAGGCGTTTTCGATTCGGAAGTATTTCTACTAGACACTTGCATCCACCGTAGAAATGTGGAAGTCTGTGCCCGGGCACATGCGCGCATGCACACCCACAGCCTATGCCCTCAACAGCGCCTCGGCACTCTTTTCGTGGGTGTACTTCACTATCGTCTTGGCGTAACCTTCCACATCTGGAAGGATCAGAGAATCCTGCATGTGAAAGGGGCCAGCACGGCTACCTTCAAACTTACCGTGTGGTAGTGGAGGGTCCACACGACCCTGAAACTACAATATGTGCTGTGATGCTTTCTAGCATCGGCTCAGGCATCCTGTAGCTAGAGTATGCTCGATGCGTTTTCGAACTGTCAGGGGCTGTCTGTTCCATGCACTTCCTGTTATCCCGTGCGCGAGCCTCTGGCAGGATGAAGGTGATGTGGTGCCCGACTTCAGACAAGCGCTTGCCGCAATCGGCCAGCCAAATCTGGGCACCCCCACGCATGGTAAGGTCCTAGCGAGAAAAGGGAACGCCGTCTCGGAACCCTCAAATTTCGAGTCTTTCGAGGTGTTTTTGTCTTCGCGCAACCCATGTGAATTTGTTTCTCTACAAGGCTTCAGTGGTGGCCCATTACATCCAGAAATTGTGGACCATTCCCCGTTCCAGGCGGGAGTTGATCACCTAGGATACTTGGATGCATCGACACACTGCACCCAAGGGCCCTCCTCATGAAGAACAATGTTCAACGCCATGGCGACAAGTGTGGTGACGAGCCGACAGCGTGGCTGCGGCTTCGGTTTCTGTTATTGTTGCAATCCTCAATGGCAGCTCGTCATCTGGCTCAGCCTGCATGAGCCTGCATGAGCCTGCATGCCACATGCCGTTCTTTGGACCTTGACTGCTCACGAAAATTGACTCGCCACTAAACGTGCGTAACTAGCCACGATAGCGGAGAGGCTGGCCGACGTTCCAAAGAAGACACTGCTCTGCTATGGCTTCAACATACAACCGTGATTAACCGTCCCAATATGTAGCACCCTCACGCCGGACATGCCGCCCCCAGGTGAAACTACAACTCGAGCTCACTTGCCAAGGCCTGCATGAAAATATGCTCATGTTGAAACATGGATGCTGCCCCCAGCAACAGATAGCAGCGTTGGTCTCATGTGAAGTTCCACCATCCACAGCAAAGTTGTGCTGGCATGTTTTACTGTTTCGCTCTGCTCCCGGCTTGACATGGCTTGGCAACATCGTAGCTGCCAATGGCTGCATCATGTTTAGTTTGAGCCTCCAGAACCTCTCGCACAGCTCGCCGCACATCTGGTGCCCCAACCGAAGCCAGGGATGCTAGCCTTGGCCCATCTTTGCACGGAGCCAACGCATACCCTAAACAGGAGAGATTCTGGCCTCGAACACTCATCAGGCCCTGACTGTGGAAGCAACGCCATCACCAAGCCTTTCATGTAAGAGACTGAAGGAGGGCGCCCGTGTTTTCTTCCGAGGGGGGGGGGGAGGGTACTTCTGGGTTAGGGCATGCTAGCATCCCTTCATTCGAGCGCGTGAGGCACGCAAAAGCCGAATACATTGATCGCTAAAACGAAAGTAGTACAAGCGACTGCTCTTGTATCTCAAACTTCCGAGCACGCCACCACGAGAGCCAGCCAAGCTGCATGCTGATCTGGCCTGCGTCAATGTCAATGGCATCACGGCGCCACATCTCGTACTTGTTTTCATGGCCTTTAGAGAAGCGCCTGTCGTCGCTGCTGCAACAGCGGCCTGGCATGTCAGATAATGCTTCCACACAGCTGGCCTCGCTCTTGAGCTACGCAGTTTAATCAGCATGCATGAGTGCCAGGAAGTACAGAAATGGTAGACACATGCCAACAAAACCGGGAGCTGAATCAACCCGTCTGCCTCGTCTACTTGCATCTTTTGCAAAAGCATCAAGGCCTCACGGACATACTGCACATACAGGACACCCACCCTAACTCGACGCCTCACACCATGAAATTTGGACTTGACAGGTACTTGAATGTGGCGCGATAGCGATGCCTGACGGACCTCGATTGCCTTTTGCGCGGCTGCGTCGGCCATGGGAGCTCCCCTCTGCCGAGCTTCCTGAAGCTCTCAAGGCTCTTATGGCACGGCACTTAGCAATAGCGTGGTACATCATCAGGCCAGGCCTCATCTTGCAAATATCTCGCGAAAAGTGCACGAACCTAATGGCGGTGCTCGGCGATTGCTGCTGGTAATGTGATTCTGACGGTTGAAGCATGCTAGTTTTCTGTACTGCCCTACACAGAAACTACTCTTTACCCGCTGCACCTCCTTCAAGCCAAGCTTAAAGCTTAGGGGTAAAATTATTGCTACTGTGTGTTCAAGTTTATTCGAAATCTTTGTCGGTGCATTTTCGGGGTGCATTTTATGGGCGTGGCACGTACAAAAATCGGTCCCTTTTGCATACATGATTTGTCATCCGGATTCGGGGGAGAAGACGCTCCAAACAAACACCAAACAAACACTGGTGCTGGAAAGCATTTTCGAAACCCTTCTGGCATCATGACCTTCGTACCAGAGCCTAAGAGCATCTTAATTGCTAGAGCACAAGGAATATCAACAGAAAAAAATGTTCGCATAGCCGTGGTAGTCAGTAATAATCGCAATGATAGCAATCAGAGTAATCACAGTATGCATGGTAAACGTGGTCATCATGTTTCATGTAACCATACTACTCATACAAACCATAGTTACAATGGAGCTGCTCTGCGATGCGGGGGGGGAAGTTGGTGTCGGCCGCAGTAACGTCTGTGGGCCATTACACTCACTCACCATAGTTACAATTATAACTACGCATGTGCAGCCAGAGCTCCGGCAGTAGGGTCACATGTTGTCAGGAACAACAAGCGAAGGGGGTAACGGGGGTGCTCTTCCGGCATTTCCCCCGCAAAGCCCTTGAGCATGTCACTTGGACGTCCATGAACCGTCACCCGGTTTCATCAGCTTGGCAGCCAATCGGGAGGGACAGAAACCACAAGATCTGACTTACGACATGTTCACAGAGACTTGTAGAGTCTTGACTGTGCATCACATCAAGCATCTACTCGTGAGTCGTGAGAGCCCGAACTCAGGCGGCCGCGTGGGCCACTAGTGCTGGTACTGCAATGCCTGGCAGCAAGACATGAAGCAGCTTCAAGCCGAACCAACATCGCAGTGCAGCTAGCCAGAGTCACAAAATGCCAAGCTGTTACGATTTGTGCAAATGACAACAGTCAATGAACGCCGCTTGGGATGGCCAAGTAGGGCTGGTCGACACGGAATTTGCCTCACCTTCATACAATCGCAAAACACCTCTGCGTGAAGGACGGACAGGTGTCTGGGTTCTGAGTGCCCAAGCCGATGACACTGTCGTGGCACCTTTGGCTGTGGCAGTGATGACCTAAGCAGTGAAGAAGCCCATGTAAGCCCACATGAGCCACTACAAGCCAGTATAAGGCAAGCATGTCACGGGGCTGTTGGCCAGTCCGGGTTCAATCGAACTTGCCTGTTCGGCCTATATCGGCCCACCTTTCTCGGCCCCTGTCCAGGGTCTCCAAAGATGCCACTTTAGGCTCCGGCGCTCAGCTTCAACTCTTCCTCATCGGTGGGATTTCCGACCTCTGGCACCTGAACCCAAGAGGTCATGACACCAGCGAGGTCTTGCTGCAGTGCGATACATCGTGTAGCATGTTCTGCAAGCTGCCGCGTGCCTCAGGCTGCATGGCACAGAGCGCGAAGAAGTGCCTGCTACATCTTGCTCCACAGCTGTCATTCCAGCCGCTCATGACAACATTGCCAAACTTGGGCCCGACCCAGAAGCTCGAACATATTCGAACATGTTAAGACCCTACGGCCCCGCGCCTGAGGCTCGATGAGCCCATGCCCTGCTGACCTCGACTTTGTTGCGAAACAAACGAGAAAGAAGCGAAGAAGGACAAGACCCATCACATTGCAAATCCCTTGGAAGTTCATTTCAAGTGCCCGCGACCTGGGCCTAAGGCCACTACTGACCAGCACCTGGCATCACAAGACCGACTCTTCTTTTTTCTCCTTCTTCTTCCTGGGCTTAAAGGAAGGAGCCTAGACTCCCCGACCGACCCCCCCCTCCCCCCACGACGCATCCGTGCGCCCTGATACGCAGGCAGTCCAGTCTCACTTGTCTGTGTGACCACTCTGCTAGCAAAGAATCTCTGCGGCTGAGTTGTTTCGCGAGAACGTTTGAAGTGTCTCCCTACTCTCAAGGACTGCAGGCGCTCCCGGACCAAAGTTGCAAGACACTGTTGCGTCCTCACTGACCGATGCAAGTAAGACGGCATGGACCGTGCCTGAAGTAGATGCACTGCACTTTCTGCAGCAGTAGCCGGCGTCTTGGAGCATGGCAGGATCCTTTCAAGAACATGTGCTGATGCGACTTGAAAGTCACTAGATATGGGCTCCATGACCACACTAGTGCCCTGGCGATCTGAGATAGCAACCGCTGCATGAGAAGATTGCCGAGCACCTGACGAGAGTGACGGCTGTCTTGCCCTCTCATCACTACATGGGCTTTTCTGCTATTTACAACCCATCTTAAGCCTAAGCGTCAACAACAGAACCAACTCCAGAAGCAACCAAGCCTGCGAGAGAACACTGACATCCGCCATGTTCGCTTCGGACCTTGGCCAACTGGCTTGGTGTTGCGTTACGACAGTAGAAGCACAAAGGCCATTACCTGTTGTGGTCGCATTTGCTGGATCTTGTCGGGACTGGTTGAGTGCTTCGCCTTGGTGACTGGAGAGCGCCGCTCAGGACCTCGCCGACGAGCTCACGAGCTAAACAGCATCTGTGCTGACTTCGAGTTGCACAGCTTTGGCAAGTATTCGCACAGAGAAAGCGTGCCCTTGAGAAGGATGTGGTCAACGCGCTCCAGTAGCTATTGGATGCCTCGGCTTCGCACAGCTCAAGGAAAACCAGATGCGAAAGCTAGTTGGGTGCACAGGTACGGGGGATAAGCTAGAAGGTATCGGGCAAGGACGGCAACAAGAGCCCGGTTTCTCGAAGAGGAAGAAAGTTAGGACCTGGAAAAGCGGTCTCAGGTTTCTCAGAGCATACAAAGCGGTTTTTTTCTTCTATTGTTGTTGTGTTTCGGGGTTTGGGAGTTGCTGCCCCGCCTCTGTGCAAAGCAAACAGAATCTGACCCGGACGTGTTTTGGGGGGAGGGGCAGCAGGGGGGGATATGAAAAGATGTTGTTTCTCCGACCTGTGCCTCCACCGCGCTCGAGCGTGTCTAAGGGTTCCGAGTCATTCCCAGCATCCTTCCCACTCGCACTCTCCGTTTTTCACATCACGGCCATCTACATATACTATTTTCTTTTTAATCTTCTTGCCAATCCTCTTTTCTGTCTTCTCTGTCCCCGAATGTTTGTTCCCCGTTCATTTTTCAGAAGTTCTGTCAGTCAGGACACCTTACCAAAAGATTCTCTTGCTCCGTCTCAGATATGGCTTGTTGGTACTGCAAAATTCGCCGAGGCCCCACTTGTCAGGTATCCACCTCCTAGATGCTGTCAGGCGAAAGGGTGGAAAAGTAGCGATGGGCGGGCTTGTCCTCGTTCATTATGATGAGTCATTTAGTCATCTGTAGTGTGCAAATCTGTGCAAGCTGGGGGGCATCGGAGTCCAGATCGAAACGTCCAATAGCTGCCAGGCTGTCTTCCACCTTAGTGGTTCAACTCAAAGCGTGGCCACTGCCAACTATTACTCAGAGGCCCTGGTTGCACTCCCAAGGTCATTTCGGAAAGATCTTTAAAATCTGAAGTGGCCCAAGCTCGCAAGGTTCCATTCCTCATGGCCTTCACGGAACAATCGATACCAAGAGCCAGGCCAAGTAGAAGAGTGCCTGTCAGCCGAGCGATGACTGGCCAAAATGCTTGTGGTTGGCTTGTGCCTACAGTCGTTGCCTCTGTCGAAGCAGTCAAAACACGCAAAAGCGCCCGTGATCCGCCTCCAGTGCCAGTTTCCACAGGCCACAGCGTCGCACGGTCTGGCAACGCCCTGGAAGAGACACGGCTTAGGGCTTAGGGTTGTCTTTGCCTGTATCCTTGCTCTTTCAAGCATCAAGGAAGTTCTCACTCAAGAAGGGAGCCTTTTCCACAAGCCAGGTCGGCAAGTACCTGATTCACGCAGCCAGACACAAGCACGTCCGGTCTCTTGACTACGTAGTCTTGCATCTGCCCCCTGCGCACTTCGAAAAGGCGTGGCATGCTCTCACCGAGAAAGCTCTGAAGATGCCTTGCACCGTGGAAGTAAAGCGGCCAGATTAGCGCAACAGGATGTACAAGACTCAGTTTTGGTAACCTGCCGACAACTCCTCTCTGTACACATCTCACTGCATCTGTACAGCAGCCATTTGCGGACTGTGTGAGACATAGAATGTCGTTAATGATGCAGCAGTGATTTTACCATTGCTGGTCGAGCAAGGAAGCTGCACATGTGGCAGCGATGTTTTGGATTTGACCTTTCCACTTTTCATCACTCTGCCCTGCCCATTTCCACAATGCTTCTGGCAGCAGCTGTAGCTCCGTCCTCGTCCACTACCTGACGCGCAGATATGCTTTGAGTGTTCCATTTGGGCCGCATGGGGGATCTTTTCTCATCACAAAAACTCTAATGGGCTAGTTTTCGACGGGGAAACAGGAAGCTTTAGACTTTCAGGGCCGCAAGCTTTAAAGGTTCTAGACCTCAACAGAACAGCTCGCCATGGTTTTGCCAGCCTTGCTGCGCAAGTCCTGCAACATCCTTTCATCCACCTTCAGGCCCTCCTGCACTGCCGATGCAACCTGGCGGAATATCTGCGGACATCTCAGCAAGTCAGCTGAAATTGCTGCTGGCCTGATCGAGGGCTTCAGGACTTCGAAGTGTGGACTTGCGCAGGGGCTCGCAGGTGTAGCCATACAGCTCCTCCGTGTCAGCGTGTCACGCAAGGATGTGTGACAACACATGCTATGCCACAAATCAAGACTACAAACACCATGCAGGTCAATCATCCGATAAAGAAAGATCGACCTGTTTCGGCGCTTTAAGCCGTCCTTCCAGAAGGGAATGATGATCCATGCAGGGATGTTTCGCATGTTCAATCAACCAGTTTCCAACGGGCGGAAGCTGTCCGTGCTGCAACTTGGACAGATTTCGCACCCTGTCATCGCTTCGATCTTGCCAAGTCGCGCCACGCGCAAGCTATCGTTTTGAGGTCAACTTTCTGGTGTTCTCCAGCTTGGCACTTGCATCTGCAATTATCTTCAGGCCGCTGTCGCCCACCCTGCACATTAACCTTTGCGCCTACAAAGCAGCGAGTGGAAGTGTTTCTTTTGTTCCTTGGGTTTTAAAAAGAAAGAGCCGCGTTTCTTTTTTTGTTTGGAACGCGGGCTGGCCAAGGAACAAAAGTCCGGGGGGTCGGCGCGGTTCTTTGTGCGGCGCCCGCTGTTAATGACTCTCACTACTACCGCTGCTTCTGCTGGACCACCTACACTACAGTACCACCACCAACCAGTACTAGTACTACCGTGCGCTCATTGCAGGCGGCAGTTTGGTCCTCCAAGCGGCTTGCGATGTAAAACCTCAGGACCAAACGCTGTGCCAAACGGGGTTCGACAGTCAACGTGCTTTTCTTGCCATCTTTTAGTACAGTGTCTTTTGCCAAGTGTCTGGTCGTCAAAAAAAGGGAGTGGAACCACCGCCACTCCGCTTGCCAATGCTTCGTGAGTTGAATTGGCACCTCCATGCGACCTCGGCCAATTCGCATCACTTGACCATGAGCCTGTGCTTGACTGCGTGAGGCATGCCCGTCTTGAATCCTGCTGGTAGCTGCAAGCAGAAGACACGAAACATCGAACAGAAGGGTGGTTCAACACAGCCCATTGTGGCAAGCACTGTGCGAAACGAAGTCTGCCACAGCGTACTGCCTCCAACAGCAGCGGGCTCATCTGTTCGGGGTCGCTCTTGGACGCGGCAAGCACCCGTGGGGAGGCCCGCAAGCAGCCCTCCAACAGCCTAACCTCCGCGTGCTCACACACCACTTCCAGAGCACTTTGGCTTCCCAACGCTACAAGTGTGACGGTCTGCGAATCCTCTTCCACTGCGGCTCCATCGAGCCAGCTCCGCAGCTCAACATCAGAAATGACAGCATCTTCCTGGCTCGGGAGAAAGGCACCAAAGCGGCGACGACCTCCACAATCCAAAGCCTTGCCAACCAAACAATCGGCGATGATGTATGACACCTCGTCCAGAGCAAATTCTGGAAAGTCCGCTCCTGGTTGGTTCCTCACGACGCAACAGCCATCAAAATTCCAGATGGGATCGTGACAGTATGCAGCTCTGAATGGGCCCCGATAGGTCGGCATCAAGCCAAATACTTTCTTCCTGCAGGCACAAAATCTTCGAACTTCAAAAGCCCTCACTAACCTAAAGGAGTCCTATGGAGTAGCAACGATGGAACACATTGTAGGAGCAATCAGCAGCTAAGTGTCCCATGGGCAATAGCCATTTGACGCGACCACTTGCCCCAGTTTGCTTCGAAGACCACGCATTTCACATCCGTCTTGCACAAGCGCTCCTTAAAAGCTGCTGCGCCTGCAGCAGAAACTGGGTCCATGTCGCCGATGCCATCTTCTGTTGCTCTTTCACCTCACAAAGCTCACATGCTGTGCCGCTGTGCAGTCCGAATGAACATCATGCCTTGCAGTGGATTCCCATTCTGAAGAAAGCGAGCTGAGCTGCTCAAAGGAACCATCGGCCCATTACGTTCCAGAATACGCTTGAATGCTGCCATGTCATCTTGTAACAGTGCTGCTTGGCCATCGGCATCTGTGTTCCCCGAGCTAACACAGGACTTGTAGGCAGCCGTGATAGCAGGTAGGTTGCAATGCCCGAGATCCTGGCTTCGGAGCTCATCATGGCAAGTGACCACGTTTTCGTTCATATGGGGAGTGCGCATTTTTGTTGGAAGTATTCACATGTGCTGCTTCTTCACGCATGCCGAATTTCGAGAAGACGGCTGGTTCCCCGAAAGGGCTGAAGATATGAGTTTTTTCACAATGACTTACCCAAAGACGTATACAAAACATTACAAAACACACCCACACCCACACCCACACGCACACGCACACGCACACGCACACGCGCACGCACGCACACGCACGCACATGCACGCACACGCACACGCACACGCGCACGCACACGCACACGCGCACGCGCACGCGCACGCACACGCACACGCACACGCACACGCACACGCACACGCACACGCACACGCACACGCACACGCACACGCACGCACACGCACACGCACACGCACACGCGCGCGCACACGCGCGCGCAACCGCTCACGCGCGCACGCACGCACCCACACACAATGGATCTATTCTGCAAGTGCTCTTTGTGTTCTCGAAAGCCTCTCTGAAACTGGGCTTCAACGATCGGATCGCTTTTTGGCGAAAGAGGCCACGAAGAGGAGACGGTCAACGGAGGAGCGTCGGACGGAATGACTTTTGACGGGAGGCCACGGAGATGACACGGTCAAGGGAGGGGGGTCGGAACATTTTGCTGGGAGAGGGGTGTGGCGTGGGGAGGCCCTCCACGCCCTCCCCGCTCGCTCCGCGTCCGCGCCCTCCGCGACCTCCGCGCCCTCCGCGCGCTCCGCGCCCTCCGCGCCCCCGCTCAGGACATAGTGTGCTGAGGTGTTTCCGTTGTAAAGTATTGGTTTACAAGGCACGCACGTGCAGCATAGCCTTTCAGTGTCCATCTTACCCCCCCACCCCTCAAACCAATCCAAGGTCCACTTTTCATATTTCCCGAAACAAACGCAAACAAGTGAAAGTGGAAAGGGAATTTAAGCAAAAAAATGGAAGGGCACAGGCCCAAAACACAAGTGGAAAGTTGAAGAAGCGAAATTATAGAGCATAGGCTTTCAGAAAAATGGCAAGCGGAAAGCCGTGTTCAGTTTCAATTAGGGCTTAGTTTGATAAGTTAAGCTCGTGCAGTTGAAATATGAAAAAGACACTCGGACTATTTTCACGAACTTATTGGCCATGCGCGCGCGAGGTAACTGGTGGGTTCATGGCTCTTGAATGTGCGTATATCTTTCCAAAACCCTGTCTCTGCTGGCGTTTTTTGCAAAGCCCCTAAAACACGTTGATGGGTGGTCCTGTTCCAGACACGTCCAACATCCTGCTGAAGTATGTTGTGCAAGAAAGGCAAAAACGCTCTAAGCACCAGTGCTTCGGGCATGTTCACAAGCGACACGAAAGTTTTGGCCGTGCATCTTGTTCCAGACACCTGAAACATCTTTTTGCACTATGTTGTGCAAAAGAAGCAAGAACGCTGCAAATACCACTGTTTTCACGAAAGACATGAACCTTGTGACAGTGCGTCTTGTTCCAGAAACGTCAAACATCCATCTGCAGTATGTTGTGCAAAGAGGCAAGAACGCTGCAAATACCAGTGTTGCAGCGTTGGTCAGGAGGAGGGCAAAGCCAAGACAGAGATCGACGGCCAGGCGTCAAGATGTTCTCTTTGATTGTTTGCATATGTCGTTTGGTTCGAGGTCATCGGATGCGGCTCCTAATGCATGCATGACTCCCTGCATGAACATCGTCGGGTGAGTAAGGGAATTGCAGGTAGAGTGAGTGCTCTGTACTGTTGTGAGCTGGCGGATTTGCTGCCTTGTGGAGATGCGGTCCCGTGGTGCCTTCAATTGTATTGTATAGAACGGAAGCCCGCCCTGCACAAACTTTCAGACGAAACGCCTAATAATCATTTTTGCACGCGTGCAGATGCACGTGCATGTAGTCTCTCTCACCTACTTCCTTGCACACGTTCCCCAAACTCCATGAGCAAAGCGTCGAACCGCACTTCATGAAAGACACCGTCGATGACCCAATCTGAGCAGTTGGAATTTGTCCACAGCTCGCAGGTCCATCCGAGCTTCGATAGCGCCCGTGCAAGTGGAAAACAAAAGTTGAAGTGTCCGCGATCAGCGTGGAAGACAAACAAGGCAGAGGCCATGAAGGCACAAGCCCGTTGCTAGACTTGAGGTCTGTTGAGGATGCCAGCTGGAGCCCTGTGCTGCGAGCAGTTTGATGTTGCGGCTCTGTGACAGTGCGGCTGGGGACTGTAGGGGGGTCTGTTCTCTGGCATCAGCACCGCCAGCACTCTTTGCCCCTTTGCTTGGCGCTGTTGACTGCTATTGCTTGCACATGCGGGCCTTGATGCCTCCAAGCAGGCCCTGGGCAAAGTACTCGCCAAAGTACTCTCCAACACAGCCAAAGTTTAGCCGTGCAGGAGTTACTGCATTGCTGCAAGTCGAATAAAGTCACCTCTCTGTAAGGTCAAGGCGTTGGCTCACCTCGGACAGGATCCCCATTCGGCACAGAACAAAGAGCAATCGTCAAAGTCATTCAAAGTCACTGAACCAACCAAAGTGGACACATGTGGACACTTGGTTTTGGGCCTGACAGCTTCAGGAGCTGGTGCAGCAATGTTCTCCGGCCTCCGAGTTCCAAGATGTTCCCTCTGACGCTGTGCAAGCAAACAACGTGTGATACTGAGATGATCTAGGAATCTAAGCTGAGAGCAGAAAACAACGAGCACGCAGAGGCTGCGAACTGCCAGGGCCAGCCTTTGTGCGCAAAGCGGGCAAGTGGAGGATGCCCCCGTGATTTCACCCACATTTCCCTATTTCCCTGCCTGTTCGAGTCAAGAGAGACTTGCCCAGGATCCAGGAAGATGACGCACATCTGGCACAGGAAGAGTGCCTGTAACCAGAGATCTCAAGCCAACAACTTTGGCAGCTCCTTGTGAGGGCAAGGCGCTAGTTCGAGCTTATGGGTTACTGCCGCCCATTGCTCGCTCGTGGCTTGCAGCTGGTCTAGATGGAGATCTCTCAATTCCAGGCCATTTGCTCGCTGCCTCCAGGTAACTGTCTGTGAGACAGGGCATCTCCTGCACCAGACTAGCATGGCCAGGTTCCCATAACTTTCCCATGCCCAGCCATATGAGCACGCGCCTCCAGCAAGCCGAAGGCTGTCCCCTGGACGTGCTGCAGTCGTGCCTCTGCCGATAAGGCTCTTCGACATTCTTCGACTAGCTGGAGACTCATGATTGCACAGATGTCTGTGATGTGCTCAAGAGTTTCCACAGAGCTCCCCAGAGCAGGCATACTGGCATGTAGCATCTAAGCCGGTAAGGGATTTGCTGAGCAAACGTGGAGCAAAGTCCGGTGTGTTGGCGATCTGCTTGGACCTTGCCAACAAACATGCTGGTGCGCTCGCCCCCTCCACTGTTCCACTTGCAGCTCCAACATGCTATGATCTGAAAGCTGCCAATAACTGGAGCTGAGCACCCTTGCTTCAAGTTTAAGTCTGTGGTGCAGGTGCGAGGTGCAACCCCTCCCCCCGGGCCGGAACCAGCTGCAGGCTCCTTTTGAACCGCAGTACACATCAGCCATGGCCAATCACCGCTGACCAGCATGTCGACTTCTTCCAGCAGGGCCACAGCCTGCAGAATGCTCATGGCTTCCCACCCTGATTTGTTGCATCTGCTGCGTCAAGCTGTGTCATCTGTGCCTGGTCCTTTGCCAGCACCTTCTCACATACCTGAATCGCCAGTCTTGGTAACTTGTGGTAGCTTTGCCAAATCTTGTCAAGAGCCGCTTCGTTTGTACAAAACCGTCGAAATTCCACGAACACAACACTCTCGTTTGGGAGCCAAGGACCGACAAGGCAGCCGAGTAGGTGATTAAGTCCGGCATCATTCCTCCATTGCAAATGTCCGACTTCATGTCCTTACCGAGCGCAGCAGCTGCGAGTACATGGGGCCATGATGAACGAACCCAAATGACACTACATCCACATGGGGCAAGTGATTGCAATTGCCCGCCAGGGCTCTGCCAAAAGATCCAGTGATCGTTGCCATTGCCAGGCCGCCTTCAAGGCCTGGGCTTCGAGCCGAAAAATCCAAACTTCCCTGCCCCTCTCCCACCCCGACCTTCTCTCTCATGAGAGTACGGGTACGGCGTAGGGTGGCTGAGGTGGGGTCTATGAGATGATGGTTCCCCCACGAGTGCTTACGAGTGCCTGTTGTCTCTTCCCGCTTCATTCAAGGCTTGGCTGCTGGCTGGGCGAGGTTTGACTTGGAGCGGAGAACACATGACACTGCCCAGCTTCTACGAGACAGTATATGACAGTATCAGAAATTGGTCATGAAGCTATTCATGCTACCTGCTACCACTATTCATGCCAAAGAAGCTCGCTGTGCTGCATTGTGTGTCAGCGCATCTGGCAAAAGGCGCTTGAGCTTCATGTCCTGCTGGACAATCAGCTCGCATGTGTCACGCAGACTGCAATGACTATCCTCCGTCCTGCAACAGGAACACAGCTATTTGCCACCTTGCATCAGCCTCGCAAGCAGCGATTGCCTTGCCAGCAATGCAAGGCTCGTGTCGCACAGTCGCGCATTGTGGCATTTGTGCTTGTCTCAAACACCGTCTGCTGCGAAGTTAACTCAGCCCACGACCGCATTGAAGCTGACAGCATCTGGATTGCACATGGCACGAAGGAGCCTCAGACTTGTTCAGCCGCGCTTTTTACGCTGTGCTGGTTCCCTCGCTCCTGAGACAGCAACGCCGTGGCTTGGACCCATTGACCCGCTGCAGCGCATGCCGCAATTGCGGCATTGTTCGTGATGACCTCAGAACTGCTGGGAAGCATGGCGGGGCATGGCGCGGCAATGTGGCAACATGTGACAACACAGCTACGACAATTCGGGAAAATCTAAGCAACCCAAGGTCTCATGCAAGGATTGCTTAACAAAGCCAAAAGGCGTTAGAAGTGATCAAGTGCTTTTGCATCTCCTGCGAGTTTCCGACGGCAAACTGATGAGTTAACTTGCATCGGCAAGAGAAGCTATGTGAGCTTTTCGTGTGAAGCTCCGTGAGGATGGCAAGCCTCAGCACAATGGCTTTGTTTATCCCATCGTCATTTTCACCAGGTCACCAGCATTTGATTACAGCGCCGGATTTACACGCATCGAACAATCTTACATGTGCAGGCGCGATGCGCAAAGGCCCACTGCTCATCTGCCTTCCGGGAAAGATTTGCTGACGAGGTGAAGGTTAACATGGATGCAGGCAGGCGATTCCGTTTGCAAGTCGTTCGAGGTCCCGGTTTCAATGTCCGGGCTGCCACATATTTCTGCATTCACAAGGCCAGCTCTGCCTTGCCTCGCAGGCACTTATGATGGCACTGAATGTGATGATGTCGGGCTCCACCTCCTTGGACATGCACATTGGATACATTGGGATCAAAGACATGTGACAAACTAGAACCACCGAGTTTGCAAAGATCACTGGTCGTGAGACCACCCAAATACTATTCCAACAATCTCTTGTTTCAGAAACACAAGCACAACTCCCAATGACCTTCCTATGTGCACATACCTGTCCCAGTGATCTATCCACTCTTTGAGGGATGGTTTTGTGATGTCTTGCATTCCTTGTGCCCGTGTGGGTATCCGGCGAGGACCGGAACGAGAGCCAATCACCGCAGACTTGGTCCAGCGAGGAGGATAGGATGAGCAGTTCTGCCGGTTCTGGACCTTCTTGAAGACCAATCGGAAGGTGTGTCATGGTTCGTACGCCGTCTGTGAGTGTGCTAGGTAAGGGAGCCGACATTTGGAAGACGGGGAAAGAGCTATGGCAGTTATGGAAAACAAGGCGGGGCCCAGGTCCAATACCTGGTAGGGATCTGTTCTCGCAGGGCCGGGAGTATTCCAAGCCTGGCCATGTGGAACCTCGTTCTGCATTTGGTTGTCATACTAGGAGACACTGTGCAAGAGAGAGCGGATATGAGGGGGGATCGTGCAGAAGCTATGGGCTGAGGACTGGATGACTCCACGGGCTGTGTTACGGACAGAGGTGGCAGCCATATTAATTAAAGGCTGACATCCATGGCATCTACAACTGCTTTAGCCACAAAGCCACTCTTCCTCTTAACATGATCCATACGTGTCACGCTGTCAGAGCATAAAAGGAACTACTTCAGGCTCTGATGCCTTGGACATGCATCAGATGAAAGCGCGACGGGCTTGAAGGACTTTGTCGGTCTTAACTGTTATTGACAAGAAATGCCTGCTAATTCGTCTCCATGTCTCATGGCCCTCATGCCTGCATCGACTGCTACGATGCACAATCAGCGCAACGAAAAGCAAAGCCACACGGACCTAGAAGCGACAAGTTTCAGTCAAGGCTCCGAAGACAACATCTTCCTCAATACTTCTAGTGCTTGTTCCCACTCCTTCCGGGATGCCACTGTGCGCTGTCTACGAGGGTTGTTAAACCGTTGTTTCGCCTTCCATGGTCCCCCCAGAAGTCCGGCTACTTCACTGAGGGTTCAGAAGCCTCAACGACTCTATCCTTGCCACCGGGTGGTACAGGGGCTGGGTGGGGGGTCCCCGTCAATTCGGGCTGCTGAAAAACCTTGATGAGCCAGTCGAGCGCATAAACGCTGTGAAAACCGCGCTCTCGAGTGCGCGCCATACAAGCCCCCCGGTAACGATGACGATGACGGTGACGATGATGACGATGACGATGATGATGTGCGCATACCCGCAGCCCTCCGCTCTGTGCCGGACCGTCAGCTGGCCCGAGTTTTGTTCGGGGTCTCACAAAGGCCTGGGCCCTGAAAATCTCGAAAAGAAATTCCCGAGGGCGCACTGAACTGCCGGCACCGTAGGAACCCAGTATCCGACTGTTCCAGGAGTGTTGCAGAAAAAGGCCACCTTCCCTGAATTTTGCGGCCATGGATGACTGCCGCAAGAAGCAATGGACCATGACAACTCGCTCGCCGAAAAATGAAAACCGGCTTCGCCTACCCGAATATTTAGTGAGCCAGTCACGTGTACCGACAACGAAGCCTTTCAACTATTATGTCAATGACTCTCGCCATCCCCGCTATCCATTCAAACATTCAGTTCTCAAGCCAACCACTTCCAAGCAGACCTAGTTCGAACCTACTCTCTGGCGAGTGTCCTGCTCACTGCAACTCCCTATACTGTCCGATGTGCCGGCATCTGGGCCCCCACACACACACATCATAAGTGCTTGTCCTTCTTTCGCCCATTCACGATACATCCGAGTGGTTATGACAGCCAGAATAACCTTGCAAGTGTTGGAGTGCTGCTTCGTGTGTGGGGTGCTCACGATGTTTCACCATCAGGTCTTTCTTTGCGACCTTCCTGTTTCATAACTTCCTGACGATACTTCACGACTGGTGCAATCGATGTGCTGCGCACTTGTTCATGGGAAAAGGCCGTTGTGAACTCGTTTTTGCACGCTTGAGGCTTCCATTTTTCACGTTGCCCGGCCGCAAATGCTCGAGATCTTGGTGGGAGATCATTTCGATCCCTGAGGAACGGTCATGCAGAGCTGTTGAATCAAAAGCCTTGCTGACATGGGATTGAAACACCGAAGTGCACGAACAAAGGCGAATGCGATCACCAGAGTTGACAAACACAATGCGTAGTCACAACATAAAAAAAACCATGGAGTTGGTACACTCAACAGCTCACTAGATGGGCGGGCGGAACGGAACAAAGCAGTAACTAACCACGGACGCGACAAATCTTCAACGTGCTTCCTCTTTGTCTGCCTTGCGCCATCATATTGATACATTCGTGGGACCCGAAGGCCAATTATAGTATCGGAGCTTGCAAGGCATCCTGCTCTAGACGGGAAGCGACGGACTAACTGCAACTGTTGGACAGGTGTCTTGGCAGCAAGAAAGCTCTGGGAACAAGGATGGTCCATCGCAACGACAAGTGAATTTACGAAGTTTCCTTGCTGATGACTTAATGCTTCCTGTTCCATGGTACCAGGGAGGGCATGTGTGCCCAAGTTCTCCCTTCTTAGCGAATTTTCTAAGTTTGGCATTGCCAGCGCTGTCTGCGAAGTGATCGCGTGTACGAATGTTGAACTGAGCTAGCGAACTGAATGCCCCATTTTGAAATTATTTTGTTTTCTTACCGCAGACACAGTATTGCTATAATAATCGCACTTCTGGGGCGTCACTATGAAGATCCCCAAGCACACAAATAATACTGAATCTGTGAGAGAATAAACAAAGTGAATGAGCGAACCTCCAAAACCCCCTCTCTCTCGGTACTGATCGTAATGGGGTCTCTGGGCACAATACTATTCCAGGAACAGTGCATATAAATGCAGTACATGAGCGCTGTAAAAGACAAGACAACAGAGAACAATACCCTGAACGATAGTATTCTGGCGCCAATATAATTGAATCCATTTGGTGGGCGCTATAACACTAGTATTAATTTTGCTCACGGACTTATCAGATTCATCACTAAAAATTTTGTAGCTTCTGAGGATAAGCAGAATAAGAGTGAAGAAAATTAATGGGATTTGCAAGGAATTCAAGACAAGCGAAACAGGCAAGGCGGCAGGGTGGTGCAGTGCCTTTGTGATTGTACTGAATACAGGAATCGCTGTGAAAGACACGCAGCAGGGATCCCACGTAGACACCTATGAGTTTCAGAGGGCCTGGCGGGCTTCGCAAGCTGTTGCCACGGCATTGCATAGCGCGGCATCTGGTTCAGGTCCAAAGCGGAAACACTCCTGCATCAGTCCTGCATCGTGTCGCAACTTCCAAACTGACACGAGTGCAAACGTGAAAAAACGAAGCACACGCTGATGCATCTTATGCCGTCCTACAGCGTGCTGCCATTCAGCAGCCTGGCCTGGACAACTGCAAGATATAAGGACACCAGCCTAGCTGCTGCAGCTAAACTCATGTCATGCGTTGCAGAACCGACACGCAGAAGCCCGACTGGCATACACTCCCAAAGACATCGCGGCGCTATTTGTATGTACAGCGCACAGCGCCTTTTTCATATATCACACAAGTTCTCATAGATCATAGAGTCTAAAGGTGGAAGGGATGAGAGTTTCGACATACTTCTTGGAAACAGCTCAAAAGCTCAAACTCCTCCCCCCCCACACCCCCCCACCCAAAGGAAGGACAGGCAGTGGGTGCCTCGAGGGGCAAGCGCACCACTCAGCAAAGCGGTCCATGGAGTTCATGCTTGCAGTGGAGTGGGGCTTCTCAGCCTTGGAGTAGCCTTGTATCTCAAAGTAGTTGAGCAGCCCCCCACAATGCCACAATGCAGCATCATTCTCCTGATCCTGGTCTTCACCTTTCCCTGACGGGGTTCTCTCCGGAGAAAGGGATTGGAGGCGTTGGCGCCCAACTCAGAGTGTGCCTGTTCCTGCCTGACAAAGAAGCAAGGCCAAGGCAAACACGCAAGGACCAGGGACGAGAGCACGAACGCCACAGCGAAAGGGGACAGCATCAGACGTATGGAGGCAGTGTTTAAGCACGCCTGACGAAAGGGATCACGGGTGGCGACTTTCGTTTGAGGTAGGCCGGCAGGCTGGCTTTGTCTTCATTTGTGTCTCTTGAGGAACGTAGCAGCCGATGTCGTGCATTTGCTCGACGAATCCTTCAATGCCGAAAGAGCGGCTCAAGCCACCGCTTGGATGAAGCGACTCAAGCAATGGGTGCCTCCATCAAAGTTCTTTGATCCTGAGACGGCTCGGGCTTGTCTATTCCTTCAGCCAGGGACCCTGCAAAAACGAACGCAGCTATAAGGTACGCCATTGATCCTTGCAATGGTATCACAAGAGAAATGCAGCATGTTCTTTGGTTGCTGTCTGAAGCACACCCCTGCTTGGTATCGAAAAAGAAAACGTATCGGTTCCTGAGAGCACAAGAGGAGCACACACACACACACAGGACTTTCTTACAGGTTTGCTCCATCACGCACTTGCATGGTTTAACTTCTGGTGGAGCTATCTTTGGCGGAACGCGAAAGGATGATTGCTTTGCATGAAAGACATGTTAGACGGATAGCATCTGTTCCGCACCAATGGGAAAAGTAGGGAACAGATCAAAAACCGAAGATGGGGTGGCATTCTGAATCACATGAGCCGTGAGAGGGACTATTCGACATGAGCATCATCATCGTCATCCTTCGTCCTCCTGCTCATCATCATGTTCAGATGTCGAAAAACCCAGCAGCCATGATGCAATTCGCGAAAACCCCTTTGTCATGCTTCAACCAGCCAGCTCCCGGCACTAGGGTGCGTGAGACATGCTGAGCTGGAATCAGTCACTCTGAGGAAGGGACGCAACCCGGCAACCACTGCGGACAACGCTGTTGCGTCCTGGAGTTTCGCTACTTTGCACATTCGCAATGCAGAAATTCGCAGGCCAAGGCATGGATACTGAAACAGCATGTTACAGAAGGATGGGCGAGCTCAATGAAGGGTTTGAGCACACGCGACGCGATGACACAAGAAGGAGCTGTCTTGCCGAAATGACTTCGTAAGACTCAAGCAAGAATTCGAGCGGTCCGCTTCTGCACGGAGATGTGCGAGGCAGCGCCATAAACCAAGGCCCTAGGCGGCAAGGCCAGCTGAACTACATGTAGCTGTGCAGTACAATTAGGGCGTGAGCTGTGCACTACCACTAGGACGTGAAAACAGAGAGAGAGAGAGAGAGAAAGAGCGGACCACCCTGCATGAGTCCGCACCTGATTTACTTCATGCTACGGGGCACCCAATGCTCACCTCAAGGAGTCGGAGCTCCCTTGTCCTGATGCTTCAATGTCGCATTATAAAAATCTGGAACCCGCTGTTGTAATGAGCGTTCCTCCGACTTGCCTGATAAACCTTGGGAGCTGAGACGACTTGAGAAGGCCAGGAATGCTGGAGTCGAGGCCTCTGATCCATCTTGAAAGTCGTGGCAGATACCCCGCGCCGACACACCCAAAGATGTTCCAAACATCTATCATCTATATAACTGGCCTGAGCCCAGCGTGCGCGGCAAGCATCCAAGCCCGCAGTGAAGGCGACCTCTGCGGACCAAAGCAGCACTGGAGCATGTGTAGCATTGAAGCAAAATGAAACAAAGCCAGCAGCCAGCTCCTGGACCTTGCCTCATGGGCGGGATGTTCAACTCCTCGGAATGAGGATACCTGACAGATGGCCACAGTGCGTTTCAAATCATGTGAGCAATGTACCGCAGTGGTTCTATGTTTCAGGTTTGAAAAGACTTTGTCATATATCTTCCAGGATAATTCCTCAGGTAACCTCCCTTGTTTGAGTGTGTCTCATTCTTCCCTTTGCCTCGGTTTTGGCCGGGAACAACCACGCGAAGATCGAAGTCCCTCTTCGTGTCCTGCTTTTCCTGTACTCCTGTATGTCCAAAGGGCACAACAATCTCCCTGCGTCTCCCGTCTCGTCCTTGAGCTAGGGCGATGGATCGTGTGACGCACCCAGGTGCCAAGTTGTGACTTCTGCTGCCTTGCCTAAACTCAATATAGTCATGCACTTTGTAGGGCCGCGCAGATACCAGGGCTCTGAGCTGATGGTCGTTGATAGTTGCTGCTTGTCAGCCTAACGGAGCCCTTGGGGTTGCCCACATCATGCTGGCCTTCAGCTTCTGCTGCGATGCCAAGATTGCGAGCTTTCGTCTTCACAAAGGATGCCCATCACTTCCGAACGATGAGCATGTTCATATTCTTTCATTTTTGGGTTACCAGACAAGTTGTGCCCACTTCATGCAATCCACTTGCGCATTTGTTCACAACACGCATCCCCATACTAACTTGTCAGACAATGACTGGCAAGAAACCAGTAGTCGCAGTAAGCGCTGCCACTGACCAGATTTCTTGCAGGTGAGGGCGACGTAGTTCCTGGTCAACACTGCTAGTGTTAGTGATTGCTGCGCAGTGGCGGTGTGTGCGCATGTGCATGTCTTTTGTGCGCGAGTGCTCCAGAGGCCTGTACGTAGTCGTGGAGCAGGCTTACGCCACTTATGCCACACTGTCACGCTTAGTCTCACAATGCGATGCGGAGGTATGCTGTAGTTTGGCGCCAACGTTATTGCGTCTGCCTACCCCTGCAAAGCTCAGAAAGAACAAAAAAGCAACGAACAACAAATAAAGTTTTGAGAACCAAGCTGCAGGCCATGATCGTACAGGTCTACTGCTCTGCACAGCATGCTTTGAACCTCAGCTGCCCGAAGTCGGCCGAAATGATGCAGGCGACGAAAGCTGGCGTCAGCAGGTAGGGTGGACAGGATGGCGAAGGGAGTGCAAACTTGCAAGGGAACCGGGATCTCTAGGGCCTCTAGGGAATGGTGAAAGACTTCCGAAACTGATGGCTGAGGAGCCCCCTTTCAAATTCAAGAAGGACATCTACAGTGAAACTTGACATTCTTTCTTTCATCAAAACATGTATGCACGTTGTTTGCATACATTTCCTTATGTACGTACATACATACGTACATACGTACATTACCCGAGTAGCAAAAGACTCCACAGGTACTTTTACAGCCGCTCCGAGGGAATCAAAAAAGCCCACAAGACAACGGAGAGACCGGCCGGAAGTAACAGGCTGACGTCGAGGCTGCTGACTTCAAACACTCCTGGACAACTATGAGGGAGGCTGGCTCGAACGATCTCGTTGTGAGTAGCTTTCTCCAAGAACCTTTTCCCAGCTCAGACAGTTGAAGAGCAAGTGTTGAAGCCCCACGAGGAGGGAGGAGAGACGAAATACGGCGAGACAACGATGGCAAAGATAACACCTTGGGTGACTGTCCGACTGGCCATTGTTGATACCAACTGACGGATATGGGCGAGCTCTGCCCCCAGGAGAACCAGCACGGCAAGTCAACATCTCGCAAGGCTTCTTGAAGCAGTGGAAGTGAGTGGCCGGCTTGCAGTAGATCCCGGGCAAAGCCTGTGGGAGCGAGATCGCTTGAGGGTCTACAAGTAACTTGGCCTGCTTGTGATTCATGCCTTGACAGGCATGCTCAAAAACGAGCAGCTGCTGACTTAGATGGTGTGCCAGAGAAACGGCGGTTTAGGTCCGTGCCCAAAGAGCACAACGACTGCTTCAAATTGCCACGCTCCCAGGAGCAGAGCCAATGTCGGACCACAGTGAACCGAACCCCCATGCCTACAGGGATCTGGCGCGAAAGGCTTCGAGGTCAAGCCAAGATCGAGACTCTATGACTGCAGCCTTTTTTCTTCCGCACGAGTTGCTGCGTAGTTTGCTTCGTGTGAAGCCGCCGACTTGTTGGCCTTGCAGACGGAGCTCTTACGAGAGGAAGCAACTGCATCTGGGGGTCTTTCAGAAGGATGTCTTGGCCACAGCACTTTGGATAGACGGTCTCTCGAGAGAGAGTAACGATGAGTCTGCCAGGCCTCCGCAAGCATGCTGACTTCGTGTGCCAGTTTTGGGCTAGTGTCTTTGAAGTTCTCAGTTGGACCATTGGCGTTGTCGAAGCTTGAATTTCGGAGCAACAGCGCTTCTGGAATCAGGTTCCGGGCCAGCGCTGCTGGCACGAAACCAGATCGGAATCGTGGCCTCAGCAAGTTGAGGACTGCTCGACGTAGGCCCCAGCTGGCCCGAGCTGGCCGGGCAAAATAATGGCGCAGTGAACGCCCAGTTCCCACCGCAAGTTTGCGAAAGTTGCGACTCCGACCAGACCCAAGAAGCGTGCGAATTGCGGGGCAATTCGAACGCGCAATGTTCCCAAGGGCTCTCGCTGGCCCCCTGGCTTGAAAAGATCGATTTAATTGGCAAAAATGCTAACTCAGAATAACAAGAAAAAGAAGAATAACGAACAAAAAGGCCAACAGAAAACATTGGAGCAGAAGCACAACTCTGTTTCAACAACGCACACGTATTTATAAACATGGAATGTTACGTTATATATATATATATACATATATATGTATATATGCATTTTCATTTATGTACATATTTACATGTGTGTGTGTGTGTGTGTGTGTTTGTATATGTGCACATACGAAGGCAGCCGCTCAATCCGGTAATGTGTTTTCATGACACACGTTCTATTGTTGCAGTTTTTGACGGATAAAAGTGCAGACCATTCGTAAAGGATATATTGTTTTTTGATTGATTGATTGCCTATTGTCTAAACATTGACACTAGCTTAGTTCATGTACAAGAACCACAAGTTTATGCATTTTATGAATAGTACGTCTACAAAAAGACACCGAGAACAAAAAGCCTTTCAGTTGGAGCCAGTGCCCCTTCTGACAAGGTAAATTACGATAAGCTGCTAATTGGCTTGCTCGAGCTTAGCAAGACTTAATAAGGCTGGCAGCCACGCCCAAGGCTGTCTCCCAGCGAATGGCGCGTTCCTCGGGGCCATGTGGGCAGACACATCTACCATTACTCATGCCTTCAACCTCAAGGGCTGCATCCACTTTAGCACAAAACTACTGAGTAACACTGAGTAACACCAAAAAAACCAGCGGAACTTGCATTGTGAGCATGGACGCTCTGTTGGGCATATTCGTGTGACACACGAGGATGCGAAGCAAGGACTTGCGTGCCAAGAGACAAGAAACAACAACTCACCGAAATCCAGAGAACAGCTTGTCTGGTCGACGGTCGTGCAAGGTTGCGCGGGCAAACAGAGAGCTTTGAACCACATACAGGATGGTCCAACATTTTTGAAATTGCCAGTGTGCAGCAACACAACCGGATCTGCGACACTTTCATGGGGTTTGGGAGTCAAATCGTGCCCAACTTTGCTGCATTCGGGCGGCCCCCTGGACACCATCCAGGAATCTTTGCACCCGAGGAACGGACAAGTCGTGGTGAGTCTTTTGCAGAGAACGAGGCACGGAGCCCTCCCACAATTATGGCCTTGATCCTTCTTCCGCAAAGCTCAAAAGCAGAGGTCTCTCCTTTGCTTGATCCCAACCAGCACATCATCGGCCTGGCGTCATGCCTTTGGTCGTCTCACCCCCCCTTTCCAGTGAACTTCAAGGGCGCTGCCATGGCGAGTTGACACAGCCGTGGCTGCGAACCATATGAGAAACCGTCCACGACATGGTGTACCTACCCTTGAGATTGAGCGGGACATGATAGGGATCACCCATCTCCACAAGAGAAGAAAGACTTCGACCAGTTACAAAAATGGCACGTGGATGCGAAGTGCTTCAACAATGCATGCACACCCAAAGTCTGTCAAGCACGTTTGAAGAAGCAGTACACGGTCTATTCTGGTTTTATTCCTGTTTTCATCAGCTCGCCCCCCCCCCCCCCCCCCCCCCCCCCTCCCGATAGTTTGACTCTGGGAGTGTTGGGCTTGGGCCGCACGGCCGTACCACAGTCACCATCGTGCCCCATGAGCAACATACAGGAACTTTGCAAAAGCCCGGCTACATGCAAATTTTCGCAGTTGTAGGCAGGATTCCAGAGCACCCAGTGCAGCACAGTAGAGAATGCTGTCTGCCTCCACATCCTTGCAACCGCAACTTGTGGACCGTGGTGCCCTGGATATGCACGTGAAAGCTGAAGTATGGCCAATCACTTAAACTTTCACATGACAGTAGAATTTTGGCATCTCTGGCAGCACTATGCCCTACGAATTTCTTAGATCGGTCCTTATCTGCGATACTCCAAAGCGTTGCAAGTGCAGCTTGCCAATGGCTCTGTCGCGCATCGCTGGCAATGACTTTCCTGAGCCGGTCAGTTCTGTCATCGTGCGCTGCGTCACAACGAAAGCAGCTTCCCAGCCAATTGGTTAGGCATACGGAGGGCTTACACACGTGGCCACAGTCTCCATGACACCACGCAGTTGCATTGCATGCTTTGGCGGTTGACTCTATAAATACTCTATAACCTCTGGAATGTCCAGCAGCGTGCTCTGCTGGAGAACTGCCCGAGATCGTCCATTTGGAATCCTGAGCTCGAGCAGAACCAGGACTTCAGCTGCTTGTTTACTCGGCTGCACTGACTTTCAGTCTGCCCACACTGCGGGAAACCAGTGCCATCCCGGTTCTGCTCACATGTAAGGCTCCCGCGATCCTCGTGGCACACAGGACATACGCACTCATCACGCCGGCAAGAAAGTCAGTAGCTGACAAATAATGTTGCATGCAGGGTGTATGGGCAAAAGGTGTAGATCTAGCTGCATAGCTCCTGAACATCACCGCTAGGAACGCTAGGACCGTTCGTTAGGATCTGCTAGGTACGGTGATGCATGGCCTTCTTGCTCTAAATTGGCCACAACTTGAGCACACTTGAGCACCCCACCGCGAAAATAGAACACAAACATACTGGATACATGTGACCAATCAGAACTGGCAACTCTTCTCACGCGGAGACGGGCCCCTGGCCAAGAAAAGCCTGTACCATTTCCTGCGAGCTGTAGGGCGCAACAATACAGGTCCGAACGTATCCGTGATTTACCATGTGGTAGTAGCTGACGCCCCTTTTCCTTCCTTGCAGCAGCGTTTGACACTTGCCGTCCAAGGATGCTACACCATTTCAAACCTTCGCCTGCGGACAGGATGCATCGCGCGCCTGTGAGCGAAGTGGCAGCTTGCAGCGCCAGCTTTAAACGCTCCTGCTGTGCAACGAGCCACGGCCTTTGGCGGAAGTTCTGGTGCAATACCCTGCGCTGCTTTTTTTGGGTATATAACGCAAACCTCTTTGAGATTGGGTAGGGAAGGGAATCTGAGCAAAGATTCTGCATCAAACTCGCTCAGCGGGCCCTGTGTTGACCTTAGTGGCCGCCATCCGCCGTCGACGATGTCTGTGTCAGGCCAATCCTCTGGCTCTGCGCAATTGCAAAGGAGGATGAATCTCAAGCTGGGCTTACTTTCTCGTAGCTGCTTGAGAAAGCTGCGAATCCGGTGCGACGACCAGTGCTGGAGGACATCCTTCATGATGTAGAGCTCTCCATCTTGAATCAAGTCCACGTGCGACGAAAACTCCAGATGCTCGAAGTCGAACCCTTGAGCACCCCATCGTGCGCGGTTCTCGCTGATCACTGGAAGCACCACGTCATAACCCACATACTGAACGTTGAGATCATGGTAAACGTAAGGTGAGAATTGCCAATCACCGCAGCCCAAATCCACAACAGTCTTCACCGCATGCTCCTTGATGAACTTGCGTAGAAACTCAATCCTTTGCATCATTAATTTAGCAGATGCCCCGATCTACCAATGAACTGACTATTTAGGTATGTGCTCCAGAGCGTGATGCACGAGCATGACGCACAGAAGCTGGGCGCACCATGCTGCTCATAAGACTGGCCAAGCATCCACTTCAAGCAGTGTGCGGGCAAACTACCTGCTCCAGACCCCTTTCCCCAGGCGCTGGTGGCGTAAATTTTCGTAAACGTGTCTTCCAAGGTCAATCCTTGGTCAATTGGTGGCAGGGTGTTGGTTTACAGATGCAGCACACGGACCCAGATTCGAATGTAAGAGACTGAGCGGCAATTACAGTAATCAAGCTCTCTAAGCTCGGGCATGCTGGTGATCAGCATTTTGTGAAAGCAGCTCAGAAACAGGTGCTAGTCTGGAAAACGCTGCTGGTGCCCGACAAGGGTCCTTTGTACGCAAGGCCGCGGACGGCATCGTTTAGCGGATACTTCTGCGAGGACATAGCTTTTCATGCGCATGATCCCTCCTGGGCTTGCCTTGAAGCTGCTGTCTTGAAGTTGCTGTGGTTACGTTTTTTGTGCTTGAGATGCGTTATGATGCATTTAGGGTTGACTTTGGCCAGTCGCCATACTTGCAAGATGCACGAAGTCACGAAGCCTGTGGCAGCGGATGGGGCATTTCGATGGAAGGTCTTGATCGACACACCCTTGCATGGTCACGAATGGGCCTTTGGCCATTGTGGAAGCAACAGCTGACGCAAGAAGTGCCTCCAACTCTGACGAGCTCGAGCAGCTTAGTGACTGCTGCAGAAAGCCCCTGAGCAAACCCATGCTCGGCTCTCTGCTATAGACAAGTGCAGAGCTCGAAGACACACTGAGACAGCAGATATATGAGCTTCCACATGCAACAGCCGCAAGTTGTCCAATGCCCTCTGCTGCTACTGTCGAACTGTTCATGAGTTTGCACTCCAGGCAGGGGGGGGGGGGGGGGGGGCAAACGTTTGCATGTTTTGTCACGACAGCAAAAGTCTTTCCATGTCTTTCCTACTCCTCAGGCCCTACAAGCTGGGTGGGATGGAGGGATCCATGGGAGAAGAGTGCCGCTGGCCGACCTGGCATACTTCCTTTGGAGTTGAGGGGGCATCGGGTTCGCCGCTCAGCCACGATGCGTGGTGTTCGGGACTGGCGGCAGCTTTGCCGTTTGGTAGGCTTCCCTCCCTACCCCCGAACACACTAGCCGGCTGCTAACGTGGAAAAAGATTGCCTGCAGGTTGCAAACTTCCGTCCCCAAGGCACGCCTGGATGCTTTGGGTCTGCTCTGTCAGCAAGGGGCTGCTTATGAAGATCCCGGGCCGAGGCTTCGTGAAAATTGCATGTGCGAAAGCTGCGAGATGCAGCGGCCCACGAAGTCCGGCCGGGTGCCAGGCTCCATACTCCAAATGTCCGCGGCATTGGCAGTTGGAGTCATGACGTCAGTAACCGGCGTAGCCGCCTGATTCAACCGACTTATGCCACCAACTCATGTCAAAACACATCTCCAGATACGTAATCTGTAGCTGCTCATGGGACCAAGCAGGTGAAGATGCCAGCCTTGGCGTGGGTGGGCTTTGCACCTCTTCAGCAGATCATGGACTGTCACTTGGCTACTTGCGGCAGGCGGAGTGCTTTCGCATCTGACAGAGATCAAAAGCACGCGCGGTGGTATTCACGTACGGAACTCTGTACTAACCCCCTTGCCGACGAACAAACAGCCTGCTTTGGATTTAATCGCACTTTTTTTTGGGTACGGGCAGTTCTCGGAGCAGTACAAGGTTCCAAGCCTCATGCGAAGCGGATATTATTATAAAGTGCAGAGCCGCTTTAGCACTATGGCATGCTTGTGCAAGTGAGTAGTTGGTGCATCGCCATCGCCCACGCATTACTGCATGTCATAGTATAGTCCGGCAACTGTCCGGCAACTCATCATTCCACCGATTTAAACTTTGACCTTTTAAAAACACATGTCCAACAAGCATCGGCAGGCAATTCAATTCGGATGTGGGGTGCCGTATGGGAAGGCACGGCGTGAAGCCAGGAGGCCAGGATTCAAACTTAAACTCTGGCACCAGGCAAGGCTCGATCCCTACGTGCTGAGACCAAAGCTGACAGACAACATGCTCTGCTCTTAGAGCGTGCACACGCAAGCGGACCATTAAGAAGCTGAACGCTTTCGGGCACTTGCTGTCAAAGGAAGAGCCAACTAAAACATGCCAATCTGTATCCTGTGGCTTAGCTCCCGTCTGTGCCTTCGTGTCGAGCTAGGGACCACAATGTGGATCGGCCGTCCTTTTCGGGCACTTGACGAAACGAGATGGTGAGAAACCCCTAGGGATGGCTTAGCCATGTTTGACATGTCACAAAAAACCCTTAGCTGGTTTAACCTAGCAAGCCACGAAGATGAAATACCTCTCTCTCTCATGTTACTGAGAGCCTCAATGAAGCTGAAGACGCCCCGCTCAGACTCGCTGAGGCCATGCTGTGCCTCGAGCATGGAAACAATCAAGCTCTTGCAATGACACCAATGACACAGTAGTGTTGCGACTTTCTCTACGTGCTGGACTGCTAGACATGCCGCCTGACCCAATAGATCCGCGAGCCACTTTCGACTGCTCTGCTCTTCGGTGCCATTCGCTCCTGGGAGTCTGACACATGCTGCGAGCAAAAAGTATGATACGACATCATACAAGCTAACAATGGAAAACCGCCTTCCAGGCAGGATTGCAAAGCGCATAATGTGCAATGCCATGCCATGTGCAATGCCATACGATACATCAGGGGGGCCACCTGTCTCTTCCTCGACCTCGGCCTGCGTCTCCCATCAAGAATTTCACGGTTTGAACATGGCGTATTGCAGCTCGACATGCATTGCCTGTAGCCACGGCGTGGAGGGCAAATAGAAAGACCTCGGCAAACCATAGGCCGGCGCGCACCGACACGCCGTCTCAAGGGATCAAGGGCAGTCAAGGGTGTAGCGGTGCTGTCACCAGGACAAGCGAGAGCTGCAGCAACATCAGATGCTGGACCTCATCCCGCGGGTTACACAAGGCTCTTCTGGATCACGGGCTGCTGGAATTTCGTTAAGTGCACAACAAACATAAACTTAGACAAGATCAGTGCTTTCAGTCCTCTCACATTATGTGCTTGCAATCCTTGGGCGGTGGCTGTCGTGAAAACCTGGCCATGAGAACACCTGCAAGGCCAAAGATTGGACTTCGCAATCCCCCCTTTGTCCAGCTGCTTTTGCATGCCTATGCAGTCATTGCAGTCTGCAGGCCAGCCAGGATGAGCAGAATGGGCACACATGCACCAGTAGGGGTGCCAAGATGAAGCAACGTAAGGGTCTACACGTATGGCCTAATTACACTTCACAGGGAGCGTGCGCACGCGACTGTGCTCTTTAGCACGATTCGAAATTCGAAGGCTTCGCGAAGAAGACGACGATTCTGCACGACGCCCTGCCACATTTTCGCTGCGGCACCGAACAGCTCAAGCACCGAAACGTGCACGGGACTTGTGGCGCGATCTGATGATTTGGACCACCACACAATGCGCATCGCACCAAGAGCGCGGGAACTTACTATGTGAAAGCGATGAGTGCAAGAATCTGCAGACATGATGGGCCTAGGCTGACACCTATCCTGGAGAACCAATTCTGTGAATGTGGCAAGACAAACTGCGACGACCCAAAGGGCCAAAAGCCCTGCAGAGCTTTCTGCCGTGGAGTATGGGGAAGCTTCTCATAGCATTGCGGCAAAAGTTATTCTCTCTGGGCAGTGTATTGGGCCATAGTCGATCATATCCCCCCTCTTTTTGAACTTCCCTTAAAGGTTTTTTGTTAAGCAGGGATTTCACAAGTTGATGTGCGTGCGTTGTTGGCCGTAGCAGAACGTAGCAAAGGGTACTCATGTACTCAGGGGTCCCGAGGTGGTGGCCGCAAGGCGCTGAGCGAGGAGGCGAACCTTCGCAACAAAGTTGTTCTTGGCTGCATAAAGTCTACGTTCCCCTTGACCACTTGGAGGCCCGTCTCTCTGCAAGAATGTGCCAAAAGCGTCAACAGCCTCACAGCAAGACGCGAGAATCTGAGAAGCTCAGGACCAAACGCCTCCACAACCAGTTCCTGCTATCAAAGCACAACCAGCACAGCTGCTCCGGTCAACCGATGTTAGCTGACAAAATCTGACAAACCTCGAACTCTTGGAATCTGCTTGGAATCCGCTGGCAGCACAAGGCGTGCAATCAAGGCTGGGTGGCTGGAACTTCGCGCGGAAGGCAAAAGCTCACCATACTCCACCTCGGGTTGCTGAGAGTGCTTGCGGTGGCCAACTTTCCTTGCTTCCCTGTGACTTTCTCGAAATCCCTTGTTGTTGCGTCCAGCCGCAAGAATCCTGAAGCCCCTAAGCCCCAAAGCCCTACAAGAATACGCGAGGTGTGCTTTACTTTACCTGTCCGAAAACGGCAGAGGATGGATCCCACATTTGCTTCTGTCGGTTCTGCCTTGTGATTGTAACTGAGTCTCCGGCAGCACCCCCCAGCACAGGTTCCACACAGATGTTTTGTCACCTGACTTCCGCTAAGCACCCCTCCTCACGTCCCCTGTGACCCACTGCAGCAAGTGCCTGGAGGACTCGGAACACGAGGGTCGCTAACAAGCGTTCCAGCAACCTGTGACAGGTGGCATTTCCAAGCCTGGGAGGATCTGGGAGGTAAGCATGGCTGTACGGGCTGCACGCAAGTCTGTTGTGAGTCACTCTTTGTCTGGGGAGCGTTGGTTTGTCAGTATGAGATTCGGCAGTCTTGACGGGAAGCACGATTAAGGGAGCCTGGCACTTCGCAATGCGACGAATTCATGCTGCACTTGTTTGCGGTTGTGCTGCTCAAGATATCTCAAGATCACGTCTTGGCCTGGAACGTCTGGCAAGATGCTGGAATCCTGTCCGAGTGGTCCAAGCATGGTTTCCACGTGCGTGCATCTTTTCTTGGCTGAGCATACAGGCCTCATCAAGTCGACCAGCGCACGCACAGCCTGGATGTGTTGCTACTTCTATCTACTTCTCTACATTCTTCTTGAAGGGCTGGTTCTCAGGGTTCTCAGGGTTCTCAAGGCTGCGACTGAGGCAGTGGTCTCAGGCGTCAGGGCACGCATTGTCTCCTGATTGGGGACAACGTGGGGCATTGGCAGAAGTAGAATGATCAGGTTAAGGTACGCAGTAAGTGGCTCGGTTGTTGAGCAAAAGACGAAGCCTGGATGTGCAGCAGCATCGCATATGCCAGAGGCCTGAAGCAAAGTCGGCTGCCAGGAACGATCAAAAAGGTATGGTACTGGCGCTAGCAGAATACCATCCAGCTTCCAGCCGGGACACGCGAAGGCTTCCGGGCCAGCTTCTTCGGAGAAATGGTTCAGCACCTTGAGAGATCGCTGTGATGTTTTGCTGCTTTAATTTGGAAAACACAATTTCATACTCGGGCATGTTCTGCTCTCTCATTCCTCGGTGCAGCAGGCCGTCAAAGAGACCGAGAAAGGGGCTCGCCGAACACCCTCGAAGGCAAGGGACACCGTTTCCTTCTGATTTGCAAGGTCTGCAACATGTTGCAACTTGTGCTACATGATTTGCAACACGATTTGCAACATGCAGCATGTCTCTCCCACCCGACTGCGGGTTTTGACCCCACGTCCAAGTTTGCACACTGGCGTGTGCTTGTCTGCTTAACAGGAGGATTACAATCACCTGTGAACTGCCTTTGAAGCTGCAGTTGCATTCGACTTGGCTCACGACGTCCCACTGCTTCTCCGGTGTATCGCGAGAATGATGCACAATCAAGTGGTTGTCAGGCCTGGACCTCGCAGATGCAAGAATGTGTCACGATCTCTCCGCTGCCTTGACAGAGCGAACAAGCTTGTGCCCTCAATGTGCAACATGTCTGATGTCTCGGACGTACCACGGAGTCGTGCTTCACGTGCAGCTTCCTGTATCTCGGCCAAGACCTGGCAGAATGTATACAATACATAACGATTCTTCTCGCATGGCTATGCCGCATGGCCCTCGCGCAATATGTCGGTGGGGATGAAGGTGGGGATTAAGCTTGATCTCCAACGAGCATGTCACAGCATGTCGTGGTGAAGTCTAGCGATGTTGCGCCACACCATGGCCAGGAAACACCTTTGCTTGTGCTGATAAAAGTGCCCGTCTGCAGGTCAGTGCTGGAATTAGAGGATGTGCCGACGCTACCCCCTGCACCGAGCAACCCTACACCCTACACTGCCCTACACCCTTGAAGGCTACTGATCTACATGCCCTAAACCATTCTAACCCCAAAAACCCTAAGAGCGGCTCCGAGCAACAGAGCTTAGTGATAGACACGAGAGCGGGACTACCTCAGCAAATAAAAGCCTTCATGAGGATGTCCGACAAGCAGCGCGAATAGCACTCTGTTCCCACCTGACACGCATTTTGGAATCGTGCTGTCACAAAACTGGCCCGCATCGACTTCGCGCGTGCCTTGCGGCCGTGGGACAGCAGTGCTGTTGATAGGCTCTTCACCTTTTAACCATTGTTCCACCAAGGATCGCTAAGGCAAGCAATGAATGCTCACGAGTCGCGAGCTCGCAGCAAGAAATAAGAAAGGGCACACACACACACTGCTTCAACAGAAGAGTACTGGCTGCGCGCCTTCAATGGCACGCATGGAATTGCAAACGCATGCCATGCGAAATCGCCTTTTTCACCGCTCAGAAGGCTTCCGCAGCTGCGCCAGCAGCTATGAAAGCCCCCTTCATGCCCCTCTCAGCAGCAAGTTGGTTGTCATTTCGAGCAAAATAGCAATTGTATAATTAGCCTCACCTGCGCACTGCACCCGTTGTCTGAACTGCAGCAAGACCTGCAAGGGTCAGCGGCGTGGTGCAGTGCCTAAATCTGTGCAAGGGCAAGGCCGGGCTCTGGCAGCCGTGCAGTGCATCCTCGGGCCGGTTCAGGCAGCGTCTTCGCCGGCAACGTGCTGCGGGCTGTCCCCTGCACTGCTTGGAAGGTCTCCTGCGAAGACGTGTCGAGTGTTTTGTGTGTTCTTCAAATCAAAAACATCTGCTGTTGCAAATGCTAGAGCAACGTAGCGTAAACTAGAAGCTGCTTGCCGGTGGCTGGAAGCGAATGGCTGGATGTCCCTATTCAGGAAGGATAGCAGTTCTTTCCGCAACAGCTTGCTAAAAGTCGTTTCAAGCCAGCTCCTCCTTCAGGAGATTCTGCAACTGCTGAGGGAATCTTCGCGGCCGGCTCGGCAGGCTCAGGTTCGGCCGGCTCGGCCGGCTCGGGTTCGGCCGGCTCAGCCGGCTCGGCAGTCTTAGGTTTGGCCGGCTCGGCAGGCTCAGGTTGCGTCAGCTTTGTTGGGGGTGGGCTGCCTTGCGGGGCTGATGCGGGGGTCGGGCTTGCCGACACTGGCGCTTGAGTCGCTTGAGTCACTGGAGGGTCAGATTCGCCTTCTTGGCCCTGACTGCGAAGCTTGGCAGGGAGGAGGTCCTGAATTGAGCTCCCGCTGGCCTTGCGACGACCAATCTCCACGTTCCGCGTTATCAGCTTGGAAAGTTCCCATGTTCTTCGGGAATCGACTTTCCACATAAGCTTCACCAGCGTCAAGTTTGTTTGGAACATGGTAATGAAGCTTTCAAGTGCCTCCTCACTGATCTTGTGGTTCTGATTCATGAGGTTGAGTGACTTCAATCTCTCATTTGTTGCAAGGCCTTTGGCTATCGATATGGCCCCGGTGGTGGTGAGGTGATTCTGCCTTAGCAGCAGCAAGGCAACACCTATCTCTACATTGGGGGCACTCAGATCAGATAGCGCGAATAATGCCATCTGCTCAGAAAAACTCTTGGCAACAAAGTGGGGTGCACTTTGACTTGTTGAACGCTCCGGCCCTTAGCAGGGCTTAATGTGGGACCTGCTTTAATGTGGGGCCCCCCCCCCCCCCCCCCCCTTCCCTGAACAGTCGGGGCGTGGATTGGGTCCTGATTACACGGCCCCGGGGGCTTATATGATTTTAATAGGGTGGAGTTTAGATATGTTTAAAAGGGGCAGCGATGCCCGGTTATCTTTTTTAAAGGCGCGCCACGTGGAATTTTCTTACGGCGCCCGGACGGTTTGACTTTAAAGCGGACCCCTCAAACAGTCAGGGGGTCCTGAATAATTCGGCCAAATTGACTTTAAAGCGACCCCCCCTAATAAAGCAGGTCCAACATTACACGACAGGCTGCTGTGTGTTTGGGTGAACGTTGCGACCTGAGCAAACCTGGCTTATGAAGAAGGAAAAGGCCCCTGCTTGCTTATTCCTTTTTGTTCGGGTTTAGGGTTCAGTGACGGGGCAAGAGATAATTTTGTGCGCAAGAAAGTAATGGGAGAGACCCCTGCACCCATAAGCTAGCTGGCTTGAGCTTTTGGGATCTCCTGCAACTCCAACCCCGAGCCGCGCACATGGATAATTTCAGAGGGTTCCTTGTGGTTTGTGTCACTTGTGGTTACGGGCTTTTTCGAGTTAACGCTTCAGTGTGACTACTCGGCAACCTTTCCAATTAGGAACTTGGCAGGCGAGATGCTGCAAGTCTAAGTCTTCAATGCTCTGGTTCACGGCCAGAGCTGCGCCCAAAGCCTGGAACTCTGGCACTGCAAGCAAAGTGCAAGCATGATGCATGACCACTGCGTCTCACACCTCCGCCCCAGCATCGGAAATTTCGCACTCGCGCAAGACCAGCGTCCTGACATCGCCAACGTATTCAACTTCACACTGGCCTGCATGCAGCTCACAGCTAAACTGGCCCAGCCTGATGACGGTGTTCTTTTTCAGTGCCTCCGCCAGGCTTCTTGTGTTTTCCAGCGCTTTCCTGAGAAATTGCTCGCATGCACCACTTGCTACATCATGCTTCATCTCGTGCCACCAAGCCATCAGGCGTGTCAACAATTTCAGGCTGTTGCAAGTCATTTTCATATGGAGGTTTCCGAAATGAGGAGTACCTTATTGGGGTCCTTGTTACAAGGGATCCTAATATTTGGGGGTCTTTTGGGGGTCCCCTATGTTTGTAAACCCTCATATGACTCATTCCCCATTTATTCCGAGGCAGGCTCATCTGATAGGATGCGTTCTTGGTCAGATCAAGCGTTTCCATTCCTAGAGGCACGAGGCATTTGGGCTCACATGTGCTCTCACATCTTCTTGACACATCCGCTCTTGAGAACTGAAGGGTGGCAGGGGAATGGCTCTAGCGTCCTGCGTCATTGTTGGCCACACACTCGATCATCTGTGTTGCGGTTCGCTGTCCAAAGCGCATGACGGCCTGGTTTCAAGAAACCACTCACTCTACAGTTCTGTGGTATGAAGGGAATTCGTGACAGTGTCGCGTGCATGCTGACTGAGCAGCGCACGTAGAGAACCACAGCTTAAGGCTGCAGGGGAGCTCTGGGACATCAGCGAAGACTTTGAACCGAAACGTTTCGCGTCCAGTGCAAGAGGTGTGTCAGAGAAGCTGAGCGTGAAGCAGCCATTCCTGAGATGCGGGCCGCGCAGTTCCGCACCTCGGGCCTGCAACCAGTGGCCCCTCAACTTTCTGCTTCTTGTGTTGCACATAGAAACATCGGAGATAGCGAGCTGCTTGTCAAACATGAATGTTCCTCGCTCTGTTCTCCATCCGAGCTGCTATCAACAAGCACTTTTCGTTGCCGCAAGCATGATGCGTTGAATTCGCCTACTGTGAGTACAGGTTGTTTTTTTCCACGGAGGCGGCGGACGCACGTAAATTTGCCTGTTGGGAGAGAACAATCACAGCAAACATGCGCAGCCACATGTAAAAGAACCAACCAACCGAAGTGTTATACTGCCGGAGCGCATCGGTACTGCCAGCAGTGAGTATGTAGGACCGCCACATGTAAAAGTTACCGCGTGGAAGAGGCATGAGGGGAGAGCGCCCTGAGCCTGCTGTCTGAAGCAAGCGCTCGCAGCTGCATGAAGATTTGTACCTGCGAAAGGTTCCAGCTGCGACATCAGTTTGTCAGAAAGGCCAGGCTGAGATGGCGGCCCACAGTTCGGAGAAGAACTCAGAGCCATCGGCCTAGTAACAAAGCACGGGGACGAATATGACTCGCATTTGCTTTTGGGCAAAGCTAGAGGTTTGCCCTCAGCGGATTTCAATCGCAGACTTGTGCACGCTCCCTGCTGCCACTCTCGAAATTGCGTGACTGCGCGTCATCTTTGGACAGCTCAGTCGTCAAGAGCTTAGTGGCCAGGTACTTCGAACGGACCGTAAATGTCCATGGTTGGATGTACTTGTGGCTGCAAGATCTCGCTGGAAATCGCAAGGCCCTCTGTGTTCTCAAACTTGTTCAAGGCCGTCTTGATTGATTCTTGCACACGCTCAGCCTCCTTGTAACTGCCAGTGTGGTAGAAGCCTTCAAGCTGGTCCTTCCAATCCTTTCCGAGTGCGGAAATCCTTGGACAATTTGCGACTACTTTACTTTACCCCTTTCCTTTTCTTTACTTCATTCTGTTGTTACATAAACCGGACCGTAGACTCCTCAGGGTAGGTAGTGTAGGTAGATCAAATTCAATACACCATAGCTGGGGTCAAATACTCATGAAACTATCGTTCAATTAAAAGGCCATTAAAACGTAGGGGCTAGGCTAAAATATTTCGTCTTAAGAGGCTTGGACATAATATTCTGTGAAAGCAGAGAAGGTGGGCTTCCCTCTTGCCACTCTCACGCAAACACTCACCCTAAGCCCTGGACGATTTATCTTACTAACTATGTCAATGTGAGAACAAAGTTATACTACTTAGCTGGCCGGGCATATTGGTGTAGAATGCAGTACAGCTAGCTGGGACAACCGACGCGAACGACAACCTGTCAAAACGCAGTGGTCGGCTTGGCAATGGTGGGAAGCCCCTGCCATACGAGGCCCTCTCATATCCTAATCACCATCGGGTTTTGCCGTGTGGCCTCTTGAATGTCGTCAAATTCTTCAGACAACCGCGATTTTCCCAAAACTAGAGGCTGCATATGGCAACAAAAAGGAAAACTGTAAGCATGCCGAAGTTGTGAGCAGATCAAAACATTTAGCAGGAGCTCAGCTCTACCGACACAAAGCTCAAAAGTCCAAGTTTCTGCCTGAACGCCATTCCGGTACTCCCAGAGCTGAAGCTGCCTCCAGGGAGGGTCGACAGGCCAGGAAACCGTGTCCCAAAGCCGGTTCCCGTGATATTGAAGATCGTGTCTGCAATAAACTGCTGCATCGACACCTGGCGGAAACTGTGGCACGCTTCTGGCTATCAGGGGAGTTTTGATATCAGGGAGGAGAGAGATGAAGAATGTTCATGTCGACAGCATGAGTAAGCTCTCGGCCATCACGTCAGCTCCGTAGTCAATGCCCACGTTGAATCGACGGTGGCGGTCAGGAGTTGGGGCCGCTTCGCGACCACGTCCAAACGGATTCAAGCTGACCTCGGTCCTCGCAAAGCCATCAGCCAGGAACACGGGACCTCCTCGTGCTGTGCAAACGGGGCCAGATGCAATGTTCATGCCCGCGGATACAACGAGTTGTACATCGACGTGCTCGTCCGATGTAAGCGTTTTGTTGCAAAGTTCTCCCATTGCATGGTCGAGGCAAATTTCCAAGCCAATCTTCAATCCACCGATGGACAGCAAACCATTCGGAAGTTCAATGTCGCGGCCAAATCCAAGCTTTCGCAGCAGTTCCTCAGGCAGGCGTCCATAGACGCAGCCATTGGAAAGTGGATGCCTCTTGCAGAACTCATGCGATTTGCGCGGTGGTGCAGGTACCATGCGTGATCCTTCTGGGCGAGCTCGAATGAAATCAATTCCGCTGACAAAGTGCTTGAACTTCAGATAAGTCAAGTTGGTGCCCCCTATGTGAATTGGGGCAAAATTATAGTAGCTGACGTTCTCCTCCGGCCTCTGAGACATACGGACGTAGTTCTCATCAGCCGCCTGAGCCATGACCACTGTACCATCAACGATCAGCCTTAGAGGGACGATCTGAGGATGGCACGTTGCAGCACAAGAAGAGACATGCTGGGCCATGTTGGGTGGAGGAGACTGAGGAGAGTGGCATGTGCTTATTAGATGTGATGTTACACGTTTAACGTATTTGAGGCCCTCGAGGTCCCAAAATCTGCTTGGCAACCAGTGCTTGAAGCGCTCATGCGCAAACTGATGAAAGATCCAGCTGGCTGTAGCATGTGTCACATTCTCGAGGCCTGGCTTTATTCGGTATGCCCCCTGCCTGCCTCGCCAGAAGAATTCAGGGAAGAGCACAATCTTCAGAGTAGTGGGACTGCGGTCCCAATGAGCAGACGCAAATACTCTTTCGACGGCCTCTAGCAAAATTTCCATGCGCCTGGCGACATCATCACGAACTGTTGTGCTCCCCAAGTAGCACTGATCCATCTCAGTATTGAAGTCGAAACACCCGTCCACCTCTGTGCCAGGAGCTGTGAACAAGTTCATTCCCAGGTATTGAACGGCTCGGTACCTCTGCCCATCCACTAAGACCACTGGAACTGCCTCCAGAACAGCTGCTTTTGCTGCTTGTCGAGGTCCGGACAAAGATGGGTTGTGGAGTGCGAGACTCGCAGCGAGACAGCAGGTCAAGGCCAAGAGAATGACACCGCCAGTGAAAACATGGCAACGCTCAAGCAGCCGTGCCGGATGTGCAAAGGATCCTCTGGATGCTCTCCCATTCAGCTCATGAAAGGGATGCGAACCTCTCGAGCTTTCACAATCGAAGAAGCCTGGGTCTCTCGCCGCTCCGCCTGCCATCTGAGCAAGGGTACGGAGTCTACTGAGCCACAGGAAAGGACCCAAACGGCACTCGGCTCGCGTTTAGCATGGGCCAAGCTTTGCTACATCTGGCATCGACAACTTGCCGCCTTCGCATGTTCATGTCGACACATCTCCAACAACTGCAGAACACAAGACTCCGGATGCTTTTGGGTCTGTTGTTGATGCTTCGTCCACTGAAGCGGGTTTTCCAAGTCCAGACCGTTGCACTGCTGGCGCAGCAATGCAGAGCATGCGCAGCCAGGCAGGGAAAAAGGCCTCATAACTTGGCTGGGGAATGCCCCTCACAATCAATAACATGTCGAGTGGTAACTCTGTTCCTACTCTGCTTATGGGATCGAGCCTTGGAGTGATGATATGCACAGGACTCTTGTGAGAGGTGTTTGTCTGATGATCCAATCAGTGCAGGCCACACGTGTACTCCACGGATTGTCAAGCAAGCCAGCTGCATGCCGCGACTTGGGCACGCCAGCAAGCTGCTTGGAAGGATTTTGAGGCTCTTGGTATTGTTGCGGCGCTGCTAAACAAACGTGCTTCCCCTCCGAAAAAACTGAAACTCCCAGCCCAATCTCGACTGGGTCCAGCAAGAAGGTGTTTGCAGCAAATGCGGCCTGAACGGCTGCAAGTTAAGAGCCTTTCAAACACTGCCCCTATGGGGCTGCTATGGGCAGTCTCTTTCCTGCAGCCTGGCCAAAAGGGATGCCAATGGACAGTGTTCTCCAAGCACTAGTATTGCCTCCTCATTTGCCTAGCCTCGCCGCGCTGCTTCACACCACAAAATTAAAAACCCTGACATCTTCCTAGCTACTGAACTCTGTACTCCCGGTGGGAGGATGCCAGAGCACCAAATCGATACATGCTGTGTTCTTGGAAACTTGGATCTCACAACCAAGATCTCACCACGACTCACGACCGGGCGCCATAACTTAAGCAGCCTCAGCATTGGCGGCTGGCAGAGACTGAGGAGACGGCCAATTCACATGCCATGAGCTCCAGTCCTTCAACGATCCCCTCGATGCCAAAGGCAAAACCAAAAGTAAGGTTCATGTCAGCCTAAGGCGCGACCGGCGCGACCCCTGCGGCACTTGCAGCAGCGGTCTCCAATCGTTTCCCTTCTGCAGAGCTTACTCGCCAGGGCAGCTTTGCCCAAACCTGTTGGTTTTTGATTGCTGCTTCGGTCAGGTTTAAACACACTGGGGTAAGACACAACGCGCCCGAACACATGTCGTCCAGCCAAGGAACATCCTGAAAAGTCTTCCCAACGCCTGAAAGAATCGTGGGAACATGCTGCGCGCATGTCACCATGGCATTTGCAATGTTCCATAAGATACTTGTTGGAGGGCTTGGTTAAGGCGCTTCGTGGCTCTTCCTTTGTGGCGGTGGGCCTCGCTGGCCCCGTTCGCCGAGCTCCTGCAGTTCTTCAGCAAGAGCCTTGGCAGCACCTTCGTGAGAACTTGGAGGCACCATGAGGAAGACCTCCTCAGATGAACCGGGCACTTGCGACATACCAAGCGCCCTTTTCTGAACGATGTCTGCTCGAAAACTCTGCTCGATAGGTGCCAATGCAATGACGAGAGGCAGTGGCAAACCCCACCACTGCATCCTTGGGAGTCCTTGGAGGCAAGAAAGTAGCCATGGCCCACCATGCCCCCCCCCCTCCCCCGTGGGTGGCTTAAATAGGGTTTATTTGGAAGCTGAGAGTCGTGTTTTTGTGTGGTAGATACAAAGGAAAGGGCATAAGAAAGTAGCGAAAGGAGCTCCTCAATTCCCTTCCTTATCTCCTATCCTCTTTTCTTTATTCATTGCAACAGGAGAATACACGAAAAGGGCCTCCATTCCCCTCTTGTTCTTCCTTTCTTGTGTTTTTGTCATTTAAAGGGGAACAGGAGAAGAGAAGGGAAAGAGAAGGAGAGAGGAGAGATAAAAGGAACACAATTCTAATGGGAAGAGCCAAGAAAAGAATAGAAGAGAGATGAACAAAGAAGATGGAGAGACAAAACAAGGCGCAAAGAAGATGGCACTCTTCTTTATCTATCCTCTCTCCCTTCTCTCTCCCTTCCCTCTTTCTTTTCGAAACAGAAAAACTAAAAAGGAAGAACTTGAAAAGGAGAAGGGTAAGGAAAAGAGCAGAAGAGACAGGCCGAAAAGAGGGATATGATGAAGTATGGGCAAGGTCCACGCGCAAGGAGTCACCCTCTGCTTACCCTTCCACTGCTTTATCATACAAGTTCCTTTCTTGTGTTTTATTAGTTAAAAGGTAACAGAAGGAGAGAAGGGCAAGGGAAGTGAGAGAGGAGAGACAACAAGGAGGCCATTTGAATTTTCTGGAGGGGTACTGAAAAGAAGAGAAGACACAAGAAACAAGGAGACGGATAGCACTCTTCTTTATCTATCATCTCTCCCTTCCTTGTCTCTCGCTTTTCCCTCTATAATTAAAACAAATAGGTGCCCTCTCCTCTTCAGGAAGCCCCCTTGCCCTTATTTTGCTAGCTTTCTGAAACGACAAGGAAAACAACACATAGAAAGAGAGGAAAGGGAATGAAACAATAGGCAGTGGAGCTCTTCAGTGTCTTTACCTATCTCTTTTCTTCTTTTTCTTCTTCATTCAATAAGGAAAAGAAGCTTCCTTTGGTGTGATTTTGAGATTTAAAAGAGAACAAGAGAAGAGAAGGGAGAGAGAAAGGAGAGAGGAGAGATCAAAAGGAAGCAATTTTCATGGGAAGAGCAATGAAAATCATGGAAGAGAAATGAAGACAGGAGAGGGAGGTGCAAAATCAGGCAAAGAGAAGATGGTGCTCGTTTTCTTCTTTCCTCTCTTTCTTATCTTTCCCTTTCAAATAAAAACAAAAGGAAGAACAATGAACATGTAAAGGAACCCGTTTTCTTTTTCCGTTTGGGAACAAGGAAAAGAACAGAGGCGATAGGGCGAGAGGAGGGATTTGCTGCAGCATGGGGAGGGTCTACGGACAAGGAGCCAACCCCGCTCGCTTTCCCCATCCATTGGAAAAGAAAGGAACATGGCCTCCATTCCCCTCTTGTTCTTCCTTTCTTGCGCTTTTGTCATTTAAAGGGGAACAGGAGAAGAGAAGGGAGAGAGAAGGAGAGAGGAGAGACAAAAGGATTGCATTGTTAATGGGAAGAGCAAAGAAAAGAATAGAAGAGAGATGAATAGAGAAGTGGGAGAGACAAAACAAGGCGCAGAGAAGATGGCACTCTTCTTTATCTATCCTCTCTCCCTTCTCTCTCCCTTCCCTCTTTCTTTTCGAAATAAGAAAACAAAAAGGAAGAACTATGAGAAGGAGAAGGGTAAGGAAAGGAACAGAAGAGATAGGCCGAGAGGAGGGGTATGATGAAGTATGGACCGGTCCACGCGCCAGGAGTCACCCTCTGCTTACCCTTCCACTGCCTTATCACACAAGTTCCTTTCTTGTGGTTTATCAGTCAAAAGGAAACAGAAGGAGAGAAGGGAAAGAGAAGTGAGACGAGATAACAAGGATGCCATTTTGCTGGAAGCGCAACTGTATGTGGCCACAACAAGCAGGCCAGGGAGGCTCAGGCGGGGCAAGTCTCTCCCTAATTAGAAAAATCAATCTTGCTATTCACAGGTAGGCGCCCTTCTTCCTCTTCAGGAAATCGCCTTTCCCTTATTTTGCTTTTTGAAGCGAATAAGACAAACAACAGATAAGAAGAGAGGACAGGGAATGACTAGGTAAAGAGAGGAGCTCTTCAATTTCCTCCCTATCTCTTAAGTTACTTTTCCTTCTTGGGTGGGTGTCCTTTTTTCTTCCTTGAAGATGCAGAAAACTAGCAAAAAGGACACCCGATCGCCCATTTTCTTTTCAATTCCCTTCCTTATCTCCTATGCTCTTTTCCTTATTCATTGCAACAGGAGAATATAGGAAAAGGGCCTCCATTCCCCTCTTCTTCCTTTCTTGTGATTTTGTCATTTAAAGGGGAACAGGAGAAGACAAGGGAAAGAGAAGGAGAGAGCAGAGATAAAAGGAACACAATTCTAATGGGAAGAGCCAAGAAAAGAATAGAAGAGAGATGAACAAAGAAGATGGAGAGACAAAACAAGGCGCAAAGAAGATGGCACTCTTCTTTATCTATCCTCTCGCCCTTCTCTCTCCCTTCCCTCTTTCTTTTCGAAACAGAAAAACTAAAAAGGAAGAACTTGAAAAGGAGAAGGGTAAGGAAAAGAGCAGAAGAGACAGGCCGAAAAGAGGAATATGATGAACTGAAAAGAAGAGAAGACACAAGAAACAAGGAGACGGATAGCACTCTTCTTTATCTATCATCTCTCCCTTCCTTGTCTCTCGCTTTCCCCTCTATAATTAAAAAAATAGGTGCCCTCTCTCCTCTTCAGGAAGCCCCCTTGCCCTTATTTTGCTAGCTTTCTGAAACGACAAGGAAAACAACACATAGAAAGAGAGGAAAGGGAATGAAACAATAGGCAGTGGAGCTCTTCAGTGTCTTTACCTATCTCTTTTCTTGTTTTTCTTTTTCATTCAATAAGGAAAAGAAGCTTCCTTTGGTGTGATTTTGAGATTCAAAAGAGAACAAGAGAAGAGAAGGGAGAGAGAAAGGAGAGAGGAGAGATCAAAAGGAAGCAATTTTCATGGGAAAAGCAATGAAAATCATGGAGGAGAAATGAAGACAGGAGACCGGGATCCCCTTGGCACCCTGCAAAAGTCCTGCAAATACCACACAAAACGGAAAAGGGTAGGAACAACATTTGCGGGTCAAAATTTGCCGGGATCCCCTTGGCACCCTGCAAAAGTCCTGCAAATGCCACACAAAACGGAAAAGGGTAGGAACAACATTTGCGGGTCAAAATTTGCCGGGATCCCCTTGGCACCCTGCAAAAGTCCTGCAAATACCACACAAAACGGAAAAGGGTAGGAACAACATTTGCGGGTCAAAATTTGCCGGGATCCCCTTGGCACCCTGCAAAAGTCCTGCAAATACCACACAAAACGGAAAAAGGGTAGGAACAACATTTGCGGGTCAAAATTTGCCGGGATCCCCTTGGCACCCTGCAAAAGTCCTGCAAATGCCACACAAAACGGAAAAGGGTAGGAACAACATTTGCGGGTCAAAATTTGCCGGGATCCCCTTGGCACCCTGCAAAAGTCCTGCAAATACCACACAAAACGGAAAAGGGTAGGAACAACATTTGCGGGTCAAAATTTGCCGGGATCCCCTTGGCACCCTGCAAAAGTCCTGCAAATACCACACAAAACGGAAAAGGGTAGGAACAACATTTGCGGGTCAAAATTTGCCGGGATCCCCTTGGCACCCTGCAAAAGTCCTGCAAATGCCACACAAAACGGAAAAGGGTAGGAACAACATTTGCGGGTCAAAATTTGCCGGGATCCCCTTGGCACCCTGCAAAAGTCCTGCAAATGCCACACAAAACGGAAAGGGTAGGAACAACATTTGCGGGTCAAAATTTGCCGGGATCCCCTTGGCACCCTGCAAAAGTCCTGCAAATACCACACAAAACGGAAAAGGGTAGGAACAACATTTGCGGGTCAAAATTTGCCGGGATCCCCTTGGCACCCTGCAAAAGTCCTGCAAATGCCACACAAATCGGAAAATAGGAACAACATTTGCGGGTCAAATTTGCCGGGATTCCCTGGCACCCTGCAACAAGTCCTGCAATACCACACAAAAACGGGAAAAAGGGTAGGAACAACATTTGCGGGTCAAAAAACCTTGGCACCCTGCGAAGCCCTGCAAATGCCACACACAATCGGAATAGGGTAGAACAACATTTGCGGGCAAAATTTGCGGGATCCCTGGCACCCTGCAAAAGTCCTGCAAATACCACACAAAACGAAAAAGGGTAGGAACAACATTTGCGGGTCAAAATTTGCCGGGATCCCCTTGGCACACTGCAAAAGTCCTGCAAATACCACACACAACGGAAAAGGGTAGGAACAACATTTGCGGGTCGGGGTTGGGGGGTCAGGAATTAAATAATTTAAATAATTTAAATAATTTAAATGCCCCAGGGGGGGCGTCCGGGCATTTAAATTATTTAAATTTTTTAATTCCCCGGCTCGTACTTTAGTATTGGGGGGAGGCCCGCGCTCGTAATTCAGTATTGGGGGGAGGCCCGGGCTCGTAATTTAGTGTTGAGGGGGAGGCCCGGGCTCGTGATTTAGTATGGGGAATTGAAAAATTGATTTCATTTCAATGTCCAGGGGCCCGATTTGGCCAAATTTTGCCGGGCAGCCTCCGGGCAAAATTTGGCCAAATCGAGCCGCGCATTTCTCATGGCATACGAAGGGCAGCCCGATTTGGCCAAATTTTGCCCGGAGGCTGCCCGGCAAAATTTGGCCAAATCGAGCCGCGATAGTTTAAAATAATCTCGGGCCTTCAGAAAGGCGCGGCTCGATTTGGCCAAATTTTGACCGGAGGCTGCCCGGCAAAATTTGGCCAAATCGGGCCCCTGGACATTGACATGAAATCAATCTTTCAATTCCCCGATACTAAATCGGGGGGGGCCAGGCCCGACCAGGCCCCCCCCCGGAATTAAATAATTTAAATAATTTCAATCCGAAAGGGGTGTTCAGGATTTAAATTATTTAAATTATTTAATTCTGGGAGAGGGAGGGGGCCCGGTGGGCCGGGCCCCCCCCCCCTTTTCGGATTTAAATAATTTAAATAATTTAAATAATTTAAATCTGAAAGGGGGGGTTAGGATTTAAATTATGTAAATTATTAAAGACCCCCCCGGAATTAAATAATTTAAATAATTAAATAATTTAAACAATTTCATAATTAAATAATTTAATCCGCGAAGAAAGGGGGGGCAGGCCCCACCAGGCCCCCTTCCAGAATAATTGAAATAATTAAATCCGAAAGGGGTGTCAGGATTTAATTATGTAAATATTTAATTCGGGAGGGGGACGGGCCGGGGGGGCGGCCCCCCCCATGTGTCGGATTTAAATTATTTAACTTATTTAAATTATTTAAATTATTTAAATTATTTAAATTATGTAATTCCAGGGGGGGGGAATTAAATAATTTAAATCTGAAAGGGGGGGTTCGGATTTAAATTATTTAAATTATTTAATTCCCCCCACCGGAATTAAATAATTTAAATAATTTAATAATTTAAATAATGTAAATAATTTAAACTATTTAATTCCTTGCCCCAGACCCCCCAGAAACGATAATAGGGTCTATTTGGAAGTTGTCTCTTGTAAATAAGTATACGTATTGGGGGCCTTATTTCCTCTTTAAAACACGAGTCTCAGCTTCCAAATAGACCCTATTTAAGCTGCACACCCCTCCCCCCCCCCCCCCCCCCCCCCCCCAAAGTCCAAGCGTCTTGTACCGTCTCTCGTATTCTGGGCAAATCATCGGGGGACCTTCCACGGCAACGTCAGCACCTCCCAGCACCAGAATTCGAGTTAAGGTGTTTTGGGTTTAGAATGCATTTGCTTGTTTGTGCTTTTGGGGCTTTCAAGGGTTTAACATGTAAGCATTTTGTAACTTTTGGATTTGCCTTTTGGTTTAACGGCTCAGGATATACTTGAGGGACGAAGAAGAACCCCATTTGCAAACACAATGCTCGTATAACGGGTTTAGACTGAATTCAGGTTGTGAAGCAGCTCCCTCGATGGCATCAGGTTCTTCCTGGCAAGCTTGGCAAGGAATGTGGCTTGAAGAGCCTGCTCCTTTAAGCAGTTACGAGACCAATGCTAGCGGTACTTCTGGAAAACCCATGCGCCATGCGAGTATTCTGCTCACACTTCCTCTTTTCACCAGAGCCTCGGTGGTTCAAAATCCTCTGGCGGTGGCAGCTTTGGGAAGCCGATCTTCTATTATTTGTATGCGAGAGTTAGCAGTGACACCCATGCGGACCAACAATCGCGATGCTTGACATTCAAGTGGTGACCATGGTACCGTCGTTTGATGTGTCTCAGTTGCCCCCGGGCGTGCGCGGAGGGGCCAATCGGCTGAGGTAGCCTTTGAGTGAGAAGCGACAGTTGCAGGGTGACGGGACTGATGCGTGCAGCTTTGGAGGGAAGAGGTTCGGTTCGGCCAGCTTCCATCTGAATTGCATCTAAATTGGGAGGGTAAGGTTCAGCACCCAGGCGGTCTATGCCATGCCAAGGTTGTTGAGGGCTTCAGGTGCGGCCTCCACAAGCAACTTTTCATCGCGATGACTTTGGGGCGGTGGCTTTTCCAGTTCTCCCATGGGAGAACGGGGTTAAAGTTAAAGTTAAAAAGTTCTCAGATCAACATTATCGATGTCCAAGTGAATCTGCTATAAGGAAAATGGCAAAACAGTCGTGGAAGGCTCTGAAACCCTGCTGTGGGTGCCTTGCTTTCTCAGCAGTGCTGCCTCCGTGAAGTCGATCCTCGGAGATTCTGTCGTTTAGTTTGTCCGAGCGAATTACATGGCACCGAGTAATCTCTAGCTAGCAGTAAAGCAGAGGCAAGCTATTTCGGACAGCAACCTCAGCAAGCTGCCGCGATGTCATATGCCATTGTGCGTTCGAGCATCCACAGCATATCATTGCTGGAGGGCGACTCAAGCACCTTCAGGTTTCGTGAATTGACAGGGCACGCGGAAGACGGTCCAAGTAGCAGCTTAACAGCAAATGGCTTCTCAAGGGAGAAGAGGGCGGTCGACCTGGACGTCAACACCGGCCACACCAGCCTCCAACACACGTACCTGTAGTGCTTTTCAGTTAGACTAAACCCAAACAACTGTTTTGGTGGTCCGGTCAGTGCTTACAGCAGAGACAATCCAAACAAACACAGCAAAGTGGCGGCAGTGGCCATAAATTTTTCCATACGTTCCTCCTGTCAGGTGGCACTACTGATATGCCTGACAAAAAGCTCTCCAAATCTCGGAGCACCGGCCTCCTGAGACTCCAGAAGTTTTGGATTTCCACAGCCTGTCTTCACCGAGATGTTGCGCCCTGGCCTGGAAGACGGAGCGTGCTCTTTGCTGTGACTGGCAAAAAAAGGCCTTTCCGCAACGTTGAAAACGCTAAGTTAGGCTTAAGTCCAGCCCAGCGACATGCAAGGAGTCAACACCATGCCTTTGTCAAGTCAGAAGCACGCCTCTGCTCATTCCACAAATTTTTTGCAAGAACACAAGTGACCCGAGAGCAGGTCTGAGTCTAAATGGCTCGAGGAGCCCTGGCGAGGGCCAGCAGTTGTCGTTACTTCTCCAAAGCCAATGCAGCGCTCGACGTTCGGGACCTCCAAGCTGCGCCGCTTATCGCATAGGCTTGCAGACTCCATCAATCGCGATTGTGCGACGCATTTGGGACATGGAACACTCTTCTCACTTTCCTGAAAGAAGAAGCTTGATTGCGTTATCTATCCGGCATCTGGAAGGAGACCCCCACTAGAAGCCGAACAGTCGAGCCACCGGATGTGTATTATATGGTGCCGGATAACTTCCCTTATGGCGTCAACAATCAATTAGGTTCTGGTCTCCTTGTGCGACTCTGCCTCAAAGCCTCAAATAAAGTCAAGCATGTCGGCTGGGTTTTGTTCAAGTTTGAAGTCGAGACATGTGATCCATTCATGAGTTGGACAGCTAGATTTGTGTTTCTTGCGCGTGTTTCGCTTCAGACTGATGTCCTAGAGACGGCCAAGTGAACCCCGGAATCTGAGACAGAGTTGAATTCCGAAGGCTCTGGGGGGGGTGTTAAAGAGGGTTCAGGAAAACACGACTTTCCGAAAAACTCTCACTGACGAAGCACTTACCACCTCACGGCGCGAACACGTCGCTGAACCCGACACGTCTAGCGAATACATTTTGGGACGAATGGCGGGTTGGACTGCCCGATGCTGCGCGCGGCAGCCGTTCTTGCTGCCCACCTAGCCCATTACACAAAGTAACACAATGTGGTACAGATTATTGCTCGCCTACACCGAGGTAGAGACTCCCATGGTAGTATGCCATTCCAGGGTTCTCTCAACTCCGAGCTGTCATCGGAATTTCGCCTCGGCATTCTTACAGCGCTTCCATGCGCTTCCCGAGTTGAAGCACTCGCAGCTTAGCGAAGGATACGGGCTCAGAGCCCTTGCCTGCATGCTTCTCGGGTCCCGCGTTGCGGAGACATATTGGTGGTCTGCTAGTTTGGGAAACAAACAGACGAAGCGCATTTCTTCCAGTTGTATTCCTTTTCGAAGACTCAGCATGTCCGGCTACCAGCGGGCGTTCAAATAATTTTGGTGCTGCCTTGGCATCATTCAAGATCTGAAGGACTTTCTGTTCGTGCTCCAAGCTTCCTGAAACACTGCAGGGCCACATGCAGCCTCCCAACGTCAACTGGCAGTCCAACCGACTCATTGCTGCCAAAGTCTCGGTTGGCATAGTCGGTGTTGGTTCGA
>CAJNDS010000708.1:15000-83879 GCA_905221605.1 Symbiodinium natans | reverse complement strand
TAGACGGTGCCTAGCCAACATCACTGCATGCCGCAGGCGGCTGTTCCTTTCGACTCACCACTTCTAGCTTTTGACTAAGGAATCCTGACGGGAAGACGAAAGTCGGACGAATTTAAGAAACGGTTTGGAAAGCGACGAGGAAAGTAGGGCAAAATTAAGGCATGGTTTTGGAAAGTGAGACGAATGTAAGACGAAAATAAGACACGGCGTTGAAAACTAAGACGAAAGTAAGACAAAATAAAGACAAGGTTTTGAAACTAGGACGAAAGTAAGACGAACTCAAAACACGATTTTGGAAAGTAAGACGAAATTAAGACACGGTGTTGAAAACTAGGACGAAAGTAAAACGAAATTAGGGCATGAGTGAGACGTATGTAAGACGAAATAAAAACACGGTGTTGAAACCTAAGACGAGAGTAAGACGAAGTTAAGGCATGGTGTTGGAAAGTAAGACGAAAGTAAGACGAAATTAAAACACAGTTTAGGAGAGTAAGACGAAAGTAAGACGAAATTAAGACACGGTGTTGAAAACTAAGATGCAAGTAAAACAAAATTAAGGCACGGTTTTGGAAAGTAAGACGAAAGTAAGACGACGTTAAAACACAGTTTTGGAAAGTAAGACGAAAGTAAGACGAAGTTAAGGCATGGCTTTGGAAAGTAAGACGAAAGTAAGACGAAACTTAAGGCATGGTTTTGGAAAGTAAGACGACAGAAAGACGAAATTACGACACGGTGTTGAAAACTAAGACGAAAGTAAGACGAAATCAAGGCATGGTTTTGGAAAGTAAGACGAGAGTAAGACGAAATTAAGGCATGGTGCTGGAAAGTAAGACGCAGGTAAAACGAAATTAAAACACAGTTTTGGAAAGCAAGAATCGTACATCTTGCCATGCCTCACCCAGATGCCAACAAATCACAGGCAACAAATCGTACATCTTGCCATGCCTCATACAGATACCAGCAAATCGATTGTAAAAAGAAGAAGTAGCAGGGGGTACGATTTGTTACGGGCATTGGGTTCTGCATCTTGTGATATCCCACATGAAACAGGGGATACGACTTGTGACGTCACACACGAGCCACGGGCACGATTTGTCGCCATGTTGACTGTTTGCTGGAATACGAAGAAACAACATGTGTGTGACAGTTTCCTTACCCTGAAGACCTTACAATTAAGTAAACAAGACGAGTTTCTTCCAGATCTTTCTATCTTCGATCTTAAAAATTTGGGTTTTAGGGTTTGGGGTGTAGGGTTTAAGGATTGAACAAGAAATCATGTGTGTGACAGTTTCCATACCCTGCCAGCAATTCACAGACAACAAATCGTGTATCTTGCCATGCCTCAACACAGAAACTAGCAAATCACAGGCAACAAATCATACATCTTGTCATGCCTCGCACAGATACCACCAAATCACAGGCAACAAATCGTACATCTTGCCATGCCTCACCCAGATGCCAGCAAATCACAGGCAACAAATCGTACATCTGGCCATGCCTCATACAGATACCAGCAAATCGAGTGTAAAAAGAAAAAGTAGTAGCGGGTACGATTTGTGACGGGCATTGGGACCTGCATCTTGTGATATCACACATGAGGCAGGGGATACGAGTTGCGATATCACACACGAGCCACGGGCACGATTTGTCGCCATGTTGACTGTTTGCTGGAATACGAAGAAACAACATGTGTGTGACAGTTTCCTTACCCTGAAGACCTTACAATTAAGTAAACAAGACGAGTTTCTTCCAGATCTTTCTATCTTCGATCTTAAAAATTTAGGGTTTTAGGGTTTAGGGTGTAGGGTTTAAGGGTTGAGCAAGAAATCATGTGTGTGTGACAGTTTCCATACCCTGCCAGCAATTCACAGACAACAAATCGTGTATCTTGCCATGCCTCAACACAGAAACTAGCAAATCACAGGCAACAAATCATACATCTTGTCATGCCTCGCACAGATACCACCAAATCACAGGCAACAAATCGTACATCTTGCCATGCCTCACCCAGATGCCAGCAAATCAAAGGCAACAAATCGTACATCTTGCCATGCCTCATACAGATACCAGCAAATCGATTGTAAAAAGAAAAAGTAGTAGGGGGTACGATTTGTTACGGGCATTGGGACCTGCATCTTGTGATATCCCACATGAAACAGGGGATACGACTTGTGACGTCACACACGAGCCACGGGCACGATTTGCCGCCATGTTGACTGTTTGCTGGAATACGAAGAAACAACATGTGTGTGACAGTTTCCTTACCCTGAAGACCTTACAATTAAGTAAACAAGACGAGTTTCTTCCAGATCTTTCTATCTTCGATCTTAAAAAAATTGGGTTTTAGGGTTTAGGGTGTAGGGTTTAAGGATTGAACAAGAAATCATGTGTGTGACAGTTTCCATACCCTGCCAGCAAATCACAGGCACCAAATCGTGTATCTTGCCATGCCTCGCACAGAAACTAGCAAATCACAGGCAACAAATCATACATCTTGGCATGCCTCGCACAGATACCACCAAATCACAGGCAACAATTCGTACATCTTGCCATGCCTCACACAGATGCCAACAAATCACAGGCAACAAATCGTACATCTTGCCATGCCTCATACAGATACCAGCAAATCGATTGTAAAAAGAAAAATTAGTAGGGGGTACGATTTGTTACGGGCATTGGGTTCTGCATCTTGTGATATCCCACATTAGACAGGGGACACGACTTGTGACGTCACACACGAGCCACAGGCACCATTTGTCGCCATGTTGACTGTTTGCTGGAATACGAAGAAACAACATGTGTGACAGTTTCCTTGCCCTGAAGACTTTACAATTAAGTAAACAAGACGAGTTTCTTCCAGATCTTTCTATCTTCGATCTTAAAAAATTGGGTTTTAGGGTTTAGGGTGTAGGTTTTAAGGATTGAACCAGAAATCATGTGTGTGACAGTTTCCATACCCTGCCAGCAAATCACAGACAACAAATCGTGTATCTTGCCATGCCTCACACAGAAACTAGCAAATGACAGGCAACAAACCATACATCTTGTCTTGCCTCGCACAGATACCACCAAATCACAGGCAACAAATCGTACATCTTGCCATGCCTCACACAGATGCCAACAAATCACAGGCAACAATTCGTACATCTTGCCATGCCTCATACAGATACCAGCAAATCGATTGTAAAAAGAAAAAGTAGCAGGGGGTACGATTTGTTACGGGCATTGGGACCTGCATCTTGTGATATCCCACATTAGACAAGGGATACGACTTGTGACGTCACACACGAGCCACGGGCACGATTTGCCGCCATGTTGACTGTTTGCTGGAATACGAAGAAACAACATGTGTGTGACAGTTTCCTTACCCTGAAGACCTTACAATTAAGTAAACAAGACGAGTTTCTTCCAGATCTTTCTATCTTCGATCTTAAAAAATTGGGTTTTAAGGTTTAGGGTGTAGGGTTTAAGGATTGAACAAGAAATCATGTGTGTGACAGATTCCATACCCTGCCAGCAAATCACAGACAACAAATCGTGTATCTTGCCATGCCTCACACAGAAACTAGCAAATCACAGGCAACAAATCATACATCTTGTCTTGCCTCGCACAGATTGAATTCGTACATCTTGCCATGCCTCACACAGATGCCAACAAATCACAGGCAACAATTCGTACATCTTGCCATGCCTCATACAGATACCAGCAAATCGGTTGTATAAAAAAAAGTAGCAGGGGGTACGATTTGTTACGGGCATTGGGTTCTGCACCTTGTGATATCCCACATTAGACAGGGGATACGAGTTGTGACATCACACACGAGCCACGGGCACGATTTGTCGCCATATTGACTGTTTGCTGGAATACGAAGAAACAACATGTGTGTGACAGTTTCCTTACCCTGAAGACCTTACAATTAAGTAAACAAGACGAGAGTTTTCTTCCAGATCTTTCTATCTTCGATCGTAAAAATTTGGGTTTTAGGGTTTAGGGTGTAGGGTTTAAGGATTGAACAAGAAATCATGTGTGTGACAGTTTCCATACCCTGCCAGCAAATCACAGACAACAAATCGTGTATCTTGCCATGCCTCACACAGAAACTAGCAAATCACAGGCAACAAATCATACATCTTGTCATGCCTCGCACAGATACCACCAAATCACAGGCAACAATTCGTACATCTTGCCATGCCTCACACAGACGCCAACAAATCACAGGCAACAATTCGTACATCTGGCCATGCCTCGTACAGATACCAGCAAATCGGTTGTAAAAAGAAAAAGTAGCAGGGGGTACGATTTGTTTCGGGCATTGGGTTCTGCACCTTGTGATATCCCACATTAGACAGGGGATACGAGTTGTGATATCACACACGAGCCACGGGCACGATTTGTCGCCATGTTGACTGTTTGCTGGAATACGAAGAAACAACATGTGTGTGACAGTTTCCTTACCCTGAAGACCTTACAATTAAGTAAACAAGACGAGAGTTTTCTTGCAGATCTTTCTATCTTCGATCTTAAAAAATTGGGTTTTAGGGTTTAGGGTGTGAAATTTAAGGATTGAACAAGAAATCATGTGTGTGACAGTTTCCATACCCTGCCAGCAAATCACAGACAACAAATCGTGTATCTTGCCATGCCTCACACAGAAACTAGCAAATCACAGGCAACAAATCATACATCTTGTCATGCCTCGCACAGATACCACCAAATCACAGGCAACAATTCGTACATCTTGCCATGCCTCACACAGACGCCAACAAATCACAGGCAACAATTCGTACATCTGGCCATGCCTCGTACAGATACCAGCAAATCGATTGTAAAAATGTAGGGGTGCGATTTGTTTCGGGCATTGGGTTCTGCACCTTGTGATATCCCACATTAGACAGGGGATACGAGTTGTGATATCACACACGAGCCACGGGCACGATTTGTCGCCATGTTGACTGTTTGCTGGAATACGAAGAAACAACATGTGTGTGACAGTTTCCTTACCCTGAAGACCTTACAATTAAGTAAACAAGACGAGAGTTTTCTTGCAGATCTTTCTATCTTCGATCTTAAAAAATTGGGTTTTAGGGTTTAGGGTGTGAAATTTAAGGATTGAACAAGAAATCATGTGTGTGACAGTTTCCATACCCTGCCAGCAAATCACAGACAACAAATCGTGTATCTTGCCATGCCTCACACAGAAACTAGCAAATCACAAGCAACAAATCATACATCTTGTCTTGCCTCGCACAGATACCACCAAATCACAGGCAACAAATCGTACATCTTGCCATGCCTCACACAGATGCCAACAAATCACAGGCAACAAACCGTACATCTGGCCATGCCTCATGCAGATACCAGCAAATCGATTGTGAAAAGAACAAGTAGCAGGGGGTACGATTTGTTACGGGCGTTGGGTTCTGCACCTTGTGATATCCCACATTAGACAGGGGATACGATTTGTGACATCACACACGAGCCACGGGCACGATTTGTCGCCATATTGACTGTTTGCTGGAATACGAAGAAACAACATGTGTGTGACAGTTTCCTTACCCTGAAGACCTTACAATTAAGTAAACAAGACGAGTTTCTTCCAGATCTTTCTATCTTCGATCTTAAAAATTTGGGTTTTAGGGTTCAAGGTGTAGGGTTTAAGGATTGAGCAAGAAATCATGTGTGTGACAGATTCCATACCCTGCCAGCAAATCACAGACAACAAATCGTGTATCTTGCCATGCCTCACCACAGAAACTAGCAAATCACAGGCAACAAATCATACATCTTGTCATGCCTCACACAGATACCACCAAATCACAGGCAACAACTCGTGCATCTTGCCATGCCTCACCCAGATGCCAGCAAATCAAAAGCAGCAATTCGTACATCTTGCCATGCCTCATACAGATACCAGCAAATCGATTGTAAAAAAGTAGGGGGTACGATTTGTTACGGGCAGTGGGGTCTGCATCTTGTGATATCACACATGAGGCAGGGGATACGAGTTGTGATATCACACACGAGCCACGGGCACGATTTGTCGCCATGTTGACTGTTTGCTGGAATACGAAGAAACAACATGTGTGTGACAGTTTCCTTACCCTGAAGACCTTACAATTAAGTAAACAAGACGAGTTTCTTCCAGATCTTTCTATCTTCGATCGTAAAAATTTGGGTTTTAGGGTTTAGGGTGTAGGGTTTAAGGATTGAACAAGAAATCATGTGTGTGACAGTTTCCATACCCTGCCAGCAAATCACAGACAACAAATCGTGTATCTTCCCATGCCTCACACAGAAACTAGCAAATCACAGGCAACAAATCATACATCTTGTCATGCCTCGCACAGATACCACCAAATCACAGGCAACAATTCGTACATCTTGCCATGCCTCACACAGACGCCAACAAATCACAGGCAACAATTCGTACATCTGGCCATGCCTCGTACAGATACCAGCAAATCGATTGTAAAAAAGTAGGGGTACGATTTGTTTCGGGCATTGGGTTCTGCACCTTGTGATATCCCACATTAGACAGGGGATACGAGTTGTGATATCACACACGAGCCACGGGCACGATTTGTCGCCATGTTGACTGTTTGCTGGAATACGAAGAAACAACATGTGTGTGTGACAGTTTCCTTACCCTGAAGACCTTACAATTAAGTAAACAAGACGAGTTTCTTCCAGATCTTTCTATCTTCGATCTTAAAAACTTGGGTTTTTGGGTTTAGGGTGTAGGGTTTAAGGATTGAACAAGAAATCATGTGTGTGACAGTTTCCATACCCTGCCAGCAAATCACAGACAACAAATCGTGTATCTGGCCATGCCTCACACAGAAACTAGCAAATCACAGGCAACAAATCATACATCTTGTCATGCCTCGCACAGATACCACCAAATCACAGGCAACAACTCGTACATATTGCCTGCCTCACACAGATGCCAACAAATCACAGGCAACAATTCGTACATCTTGCCATGCCTCATACAGATACCAGCAAATCGGTTGTAAAAAGAAAAAGTAGCAGGGGGTACGATTTGTTACGGGCATTGGGTTCTGCACCTTGTGATATCCCACATTAGACAGGGGATACGAGTTGTGACATCACACACGAGCCACGGGCACGATTTGTCGCCATATTGACTGTTTGCTGTAATACGAAGAAACAACATGTGTGTGACAGTTTCCTTACCCTGAAGACCTTACAATTAAGTAAACAAGACGAGTTTCTTCCAGATCTTTCTATCTTCGATCGTAAAAATTTGGGTTTTAGGGTTTAGGGTGTAGGGTTTAAGGATTGAACAAGAAATCATGTGTGTGACAGTTTCCATACCCTGCCAGCAACTCACAGACAACAAATCGTGTATCTTGCCATGCCTCACACAGATGCCAACAAATCACAGGCAACAAATCGTACATCTGGCCATGCCTCATACAGATACCAGCAAATCGAGTGTAAAAAGAAAAAGTAGTAGGGGGTACGATTTGTTACGGGCATTGGGACCTGCATCTTGTGATATCACACATGAGGCAGGGGATACGAGTTGCGATATCACACACGAGCCACGGGCACGATTTGTCGCCATGTTGACTGTTTGCTGGAATACGAAGAAACAACATGTGTGTGACAGTTTCCTTACCCTGAAGACCTTACAATTAAGTAAACAAGACGAGTTTCTTCCAGATCTTTCTATCTTCGATTTCAAAAATTTAGGGTTTTAGGGTTTAGGGTGTAGGGTTTAAGGGTTGAACAAGAAATCATGTGTGTGACAGTTTCCATACCCTGCCAGCAATTCACAGACAACAAATCGTGTATCTTGCCATGCCTCACCACAGAAACTAGCAAATCACAGGCAACAAATCATACATCTTGTCATGCCTCGCACAGATACCACCAAATCACAGGCAACAAATCGTACATCTTGCCATGCCTCACCCAGATGCCAGCAAATCAAAGGCAACAAATCGTACATCTTGCCATGCCTCATACAGATACCAGCGAATCAAGTGTAGAAAGAAAAAGTAGCAGGGGGTACGATTTGTTACGGGCATTGGGTTCTGCACCTTGTGATATCCCACATTAGACAGGGGATACGAGTTGTGACATCACACACGAGCCACGGGCACGATTTGTCGCCATATTGACTGTTTGCTGTAATACGAAGAAACAACATGTGTGTGACAGTTTCCTTACCCTGAAGACCTTACAATTAAGTAAACAAGACCAGTTTCTTCCAGATCTTTCTATCTTCGATCTTAAAAATTTGGGTTTTAGGGTTTAGGGTGTAGGGTTTAATGATTGGGCAAGAAATCATGTGTGTGACAGTTTCCATACCCTGCCAGCAAATCACAGACAACAAATCGTGTATCTTCCCATGCCTCACACAGAAACTAGCAAATCACAGGCAACAAACCATACATCTTGGCATGCCTCGCACAGATACCACCAAATCACAGGCAACAAATCGTACATTTTGCCATGCCTCACACAGATGCCAACAAATCACAGGCAACAAACCGTACATCTGGCCATGCCTCATACAGATACCAGCAAATCGAGTGCAAAAAGAAAAAGTAGTAGGGGGTACGATTTGTTTCGGGCATTGGGACCTGCATCTTGTGATATCCCACATTAGACAGGGGATACGACTTGTGATATCACACACGAGCCACGGGCACGATTTGTCGCCATGTTGACTGTTTGCTGGAATACGAAGAAACAACATGTGTGTGACAGTTTCCTTACCCTGAAGACCTTACAATTAAGTAAACAAGACGAGTTTCTTCCAGATCTTTCTATCTTCGATCTTAAAAACTTGGGTTTTAGGGTTTAGGGTGTAGGGTTTAATGATTGGGCAAGAAATCATGTGTGTGACAGTTTCCATACCCTGCCAGCAAATCACAGACAACGAATCGTGTATCTTGCCATGCCTCACACAGAAACTAGCAAATCACAGGCAACAAATCATACATCTTGTCTTGCCTCGCACAGATACCACCAAATCACAGGCAACAATTCGTACATCTTGCCATGCCTCACACAGATGCCAGCAAATCAAAGGCAACACATCGTACATCTTGCCATGTCTTATACAGATACCAGCAAATCGAATACAAAAAGAAAAAGTAGCAGGGGGTACGATTTGTTACGGGCATTGGGTTCTGCATCTTGTGATATCACACATGAGGCAGGGGATACGAGTTGTGATATCACACACGAGCCACGGGCACGATTTGTCGCCATGTTGACTGTTTGCTGGAATACGAAGAAACAACATGTGTGTGACAGTTTCCTTACCCTGAAGACCTTACAATTAAGTAAACAAGACGAGTTTTTTCCAGATCTTTCTATCTTCGATCTTAAAAATTTGGGTTTTAGGGTTTAGGGTGTAGGGTTTAAGGATTGAACAAGAAATCATGTGTGTGATAGTTTCCATACCCTGCCAGCAAGTCACAGACAACAAATCGTGTATCTTGCCATGCCTCACCACAGAAACTAGCAAATCACAGGCAACAAATCATACATCTTGTCTTGCCTCGCACAGATACCACCAAATCAACGCAACAAATCGTACATCTTGCCATGCCTCATGCAGATGCCAACAAATCACAGGCAACAAATCGTACATCTGGCCTTGCCTCATACAGATACCGGCAAATCGAATGTAAAAAGAAAAAGTAGTAGGGGGTACGATTTGTTACGGGCATTAGGACCTGCATCTTGTGATATCCAACATTAGACAGGGGATACGACTTGTGACGTCACACGCGAGCCACAGGCACGATTTGTCGCCATGTTGACTGCGAAGAAACAACATGTGTGTGACAGTTTCCTTTCCCTGAAGACCTTACAATTAAGTAAACAAGACGAGTTTCTTCCAGATCTTTCTATCTTCGATCTTAAAAAACTGGGGTTTAAGGTTTAGGTTGTAGGGTTTAAGGATTGAACAAGAAATCATGTGTGTGACAGTTTCCATACCCTGCCAGCAAGTCACAGACAACAAATCGTGTATCTTGCCATGCCTCACCACAGAAAATAGCAAATCACAGGCAACAAATCATACATCTTGTCTTGCCTCGCACAGATACCACCAAATCACAGGCAACAAATCGTACATCTTGCCATGCCTCACCCAGATGCCAACAAATCACAGGCAACAATTCGCACATCTTGCCATGTCTCATACAGATACCAGCAAATCGAAGACAAAAAGAAAAAGTAGCAGGGGGTACGATTTGTTACGGGCATTGGGTTCTGCATCTTGTGATATCACACATGAGGCAGGGGATACGAGTTGTGACATCACACACGAGCCACGGGCACGATTTGTCGCCATGTTGGCTGTTTGCTGGAATACGAAGAAACAACATGTGTGTGACAGTTTCCTTACCCTGAAGACCTTACAATTAAGTAAACAAGACGAGTTTCTTCCAGATCTTTCTATCTTCGATCTTAAAAATTTGGGTTTTAGGGTTTAGGGTGTAGGGTTTAATGATTGGGCAAGAAATCATGTGTGTGACAGATTCCATACCCTGCCAGCAAATCACAGACAACAAATCGTGTATCTTGCCATGCCTCACACAGAAAATAGCAAATCACAGGCAACAAATCATACATCTTGTCATGCCTCGCACAGATACCACCAAATCACAGGCAACAAATCGTACATCTTGCCATGCCTCACCCAGATGCCAGCAAATCAAAGGCAACAAATCGTACATCTTGCCATGTCTCATACAGATACCAGCAAATCGAAGACAAAAAGAAAAAGTAGCAGGGGGTACGAATTGTTACGGGCATTGGGTTCTGCATCTTGTGATATCACACAAGAGGCAGGGGATACGAGTTGTGATATCACACACGAGCCACGGGCACGATTTGTCGCCATGTTGACTGTTTGCCGGAATACGAAGAAACAACGTGTGTGTGACAATTTCCTTACCCTGAAGACCTTACAACTAAGTAAACAAGACGAGTTTCTTCCAGATCTTTCTATCTTCGATCTTAAAAATTTGGGCTTTAGGGTTTAGGTTGTAGGGTTTAAGGATTGAACAAGAAATCATGTGTGTGACAGTTTCCATACCCTGCCAGCAAATCACAGACAACAAATCGTGTATCTTGCCATGCCTCCCACAGAAACTAGCAAATCACAGGCAACAAATCATACATCTTGTCATGCCTCGCACAGATACCACCAAATCACAGGCAACAATTCGTACATCTTGCCATGCCTCACACAGATGCCAACAAATCACAGGCAACAAATCGTACATCTGGCCATGCCTCATACAGATACCAGCAAATCGATTGTAAAAAGAAAAAGTAGTAGGGGGTACGATTTGTTACGGGCATTGGGACCTGCATCTTGTGATATCCCACATTAGACAAGGGATACGACTTGTGACGTCACACACGAGCCACGGGCACGATTTGTCGCCATGTTGACTGTTTGTTGGAATACGAAGAAACAACATGTGTGTGACAGTTTCCTTACCCTGAAGACCTTACAATTAAGTAAACAAGACGAGTTTCTTCCAGATCTTTCTATCTCCGATCTTAAAAATTTGGGTTTTAGGGTTTAGGGTGTAGGGTTTAAGGATTGAACAAGAAATCATGTGAGTGTGACAGTTTCCATACCCTGCCAGCAAATCACAGACAACAAATCGTGTATCTTGCCATGCCTCCCACAGAAACTAGCAAATCACAGGCAACAAATCATACATCTTGTCATGCCTCGCACAGATACCACCAAATCACAGGCAACAATTCGTACATCTTGCCATGCCTCACACAGATGCCAACAAATCACAGGCAACAAATCGTACATCTGGCCATGCCTCATACAGATGCCAGCAAATCGATTGTAAAAAGAAAAAGTAGTAGGGGGTACGATTTGTTACGGGCATTGGGTTCTGCACCTTGTGATATCCCACATTAGACAGGGGATACGACTTGTGACGTCACACACGAGCCACGGGCACGATTTGTCGCCATGTTGACTGTTTGCTGGAATACGAAGAAACAACATGTGTGTGACAGTTTCCTTAACCTGAAGACCTTACAATTAAGTAAACAAGACGAGTTTCTTCCAGATCTTTCTATCTTCGATCTTAAAAACTTGGGTTTTAGGGTTTAGGGTGTAGGGTTTAAGGATTGAACAAGAAATCATGTGTGTGTTTCCATACCCTGCCAGCAAATCACAGACAACAAATCGTGTATCTTGCCATGCCTCACCACAGAAACTAGCAAATCACAGGCAACAAATCATACATCTTGTCTTGCCTCGCACAGATACCACCAAATCACAGGCAACAAATCGTACATCTTGCCATGCCTCACACAGATGCCAACAAATCACAGGCAACAATTCGTACATCTTGCCATGCCTCATACAGATACCAGCAAATCGATTGTAAAAAGAAAAAGTAGCAGGGGGTACGATTTGTTACGGGCATTGGGTTCTGCATCTTGTGATATCCCACATTAGACAGGGGATACGACTTGTGACGTCACACACGAGCCACGGGCACGATTTGTCGCCATGTTGACTGTTTGCTGGAATACGAAGAAACAACATGTGTGTGACAGTTTCCTTACCCTGAAGACCTTACAATTAAGTAAACAAGACGAGTTTCTTCCAGATCTTTCTATCTTCGATCTTAAAAATTTGGGTTTTAGGGTTTAGGGTGTAGGGTTTAAGGATTGAACAAGAAATCATGTGTGTGACAGTTTCCATACCCTGCCAGCAATTCACAGACAACAAATCGTGTATCTTGCCATGCCTCAACACAGAAACTAGCAAATCACAGGCAACAAATCATACATCTTGTCATGCCTCGCACAGATACCACCAAATCACAGGCAACAAATCGTACATCTTGCCATGCCTCACCCAGATGCCAGCAAATCACAGGCAACAAATCGTACATCTGGCCATGCCTCATACAGATACCAGCAAATCGAGTGTAAAAAGAAAAAGTAGTAGCGGGTACGATTTGTGACGGGCATTGGGACCTGCATCTTGTGATATCACACATGAGGCAGGGGATACGAGTTGCGATATCACACACGAGCCACGGGCACGATTTGTCGCCATGTTGACTGTTTGCTGGAATACGAAGAAACAACATGTGTGTGACAGTTTCCTTACCCTGAAGACCTTACAATTAAGTAAACAAGACGAGTTTCTTCCAGATCTTTCTATCTTCGATCTTAAAAATTTAGGGTTTTAGGGTTTAGGGTGTAGGGTTTAAGGGTTGAGCAAGAAATCATGTGTGTGTGACAGTTTCCATACCCTGCCAGCAATTCACAGACAACAAATCGTGTATCTTGCCATGCCTCAACACAGAAACTAGCAAATCACAGGCAACAAATCATACATCTTGTCATGCCTCGCACAGATACCACCAAATCACAGGCAACAAATCGTACATCTTGCCATGCCTCACCCAGATGCCAGCAAATCAAAGGCAACAAATCGTACATCTTGCCATGCCTCATACAGATACCAGCAAATCGATTGTAAAAAGAAAAAGTAGTAGGGGGTACGATTTGTTACGGGCATTGGGACCTGCATCTTGTGATATCCCACATGAAACAGGGGATACGACTTGTGACGTCACACACGAGCCACGGGCACGATTTGCCGCCATGTTGACTGTTTGCTGGAATACGAAGAAACAACATGTGTGTGACAGTTTCCTTACCCTGAAGACCTTACAATTAAGTAAACAAGACGAGTTTCTTCCAGATCTTTCTATCTTCGATCTTAAAAAAATTGGGTTTTAGGGTTTAGGGTGTAGGGTTTAAGGATTGAACAAGAAATCATGTGTGTGACAGTTTCCATACCCTGCCAGCAAATCACAGGCACCAAATCGTGTATCTTGCCATGCCTCGCACAGAAACTAGCAAATCACAGGCAACAAATCATACATCTTGGCATGCCTCGCACAGATACCACCAAATCACAGGCAACAATTCGTACATCTTGCCATGCCTCACACAGATGCCAACAAATCACAGGCAACAAATCGTACATCTTGCCATGCCTCATACAGATACCAGCAAATCGATTGTAAAAAGAAAAATTAGTAGGGGGTACGATTTGTTACGGGCATTGGGTTCTGCATCTTGTGATATCCCACATTAGACAGGGGACACGACTTGTGACGTCACACACGAGCCACAGGCACCATTTGTCGCCATGTTGACTGTTTGCTGGAATACGAAGAAACAACATGTGTGACAGTTTCCTTGCCCTGAAGACTTTACAATTAAGTAAACAAGACGAGTTTCTTCCAGATCTTTCTATCTTCGATCTTAAAAAATTGGGTTTTAGGGTTTAGGGTGTAGGTTTTAAGGATTGAACCAGAAATCATGTGTGTGACAGTTTCCATACCCTGCCAGCAAATCACAGACAACAAATCGTGTATCTTGCCATGCCTCACACAGAAACTAGCAAATGACAGGCAACAAACCATACATCTTGTCTTGCCTCGCACAGATACCACCAAATCACAGGCAACAAATCGTACATCTTGCCATGCCTCACACAGATGCCAACAAATCACAGGCAACAATTCGTACATCTTGCCATGCCTCATACAGATACCAGCAAATCGATTGTAAAAAGAAAAAGTAGCAGGGGGTACGATTTGTTACGGGCATTGGGACCTGCATCTTGTGATATCCCACATTAGACAAGGGATACGACTTGTGACGTCACACACGAGCCACGGGCACGATTTGCCGCCATGTTGACTGTTTGCTGGAATACGAAGAAACAACATGTGTGTGACAGTTTCCTTACCCTGAAGACCTTACAATTAAGTAAACAAGACGAGTTTCTTCCAGATCTTTCTATCTTCGATCTTAAAAAATTGGGTTTTAAGGTTTAGGGTGTAGGGTTTAAGGATTGAACAAGAAATCATGTGTGTGACAGATTCCATACCCTGCCAGCAAATCACAGACAACAAATCGTGTATCTTGCCATGCCTCACACAGAAACTAGCAAATCACAGGCAACAAATCATACATCTTGTCTTGCCTCGCACAGATTGAATTCGTACATCTTGCCATGCCTCACACAGATGCCAACAAATCACAGGCAACAATTCGTACATCTTGCCATGCCTCATACAGATACCAGCAAATCGGTTGTATAAAAAAAAGTAGCAGGGGGTACGATTTGTTACGGGCATTGGGTTCTGCACCTTGTGATATCCCACATTAGACAGGGGATACGAGTTGTGACATCACACACGAGCCACGGGCACGATTTGTCGCCATATTGACTGTTTGCTGGAATACGAAGAAACAACATGTGTGTGACAGTTTCCTTACCCTGAAGACCTTACAATTAAGTAAACAAGACGAGAGTTTTCTTCCAGATCTTTCTATCTTCGATCGTAAAAATTTGGGTTTTAGGGTTTAGGGTGTAGGGTTTAAGGATTGAACAAGAAATCATGTGTGTGACAGTTTCCATACCCTGCCAGCAAATCACAGACAACAAATCGTGTATCTTGCCATGCCTCACACAGAAACTAGCAAATCACAGGCAACAAATCATACATCTTGTCATGCCTCGCACAGATACCACCAAATCACAGGCAACAATTCGTACATCTTGCCATGCCTCACACAGACGCCAACAAATCACAGGCAACAATTCGTACATCTGGCCATGCCTCGTACAGATACCAGCAAATCGGTTGTAAAAAGAAAAAGTAGCAGGGGGTACGATTTGTTTCGGGCATTGGGTTCTGCACCTTGTGATATCCCACATTAGACAGGGGATACGAGTTGTGATATCACACACGAGCCACGGGCACGATTTGTCGCCATGTTGACTGTTTGCTGGAATACGAAGAAACAACATGTGTGTGACAGTTTCCTTACCCTGAAGACCTTACAATTAAGTAAACAAGACGAGTTTTCTTCCAGATCTTTCTATCTTCGATCTTAAAAATTGGGTTTTAGGGTTTAGGGTGTAATTTAAGGATTGAACAAGAAATCATGTGTGTGACAGTTTCCATACCCTGCCAGCAAATCACAGACAACAAATCGTGTATCTTGCCATGCCTCACACAGAAACTAGCAAATCACAGGCAACAAATCATACATCTTGTCATGCCTCGCACAGATACCACCAAATCACAGGCAACAATTCGTACATCTTGCCATGCCTCACACAGACGCCAACAAATCACAGGCAACAATTCGTACATCTGGCCATGCCTCGTACAGATACCAGCAAATCGATTGTAAAAAAGTAGGGGTACGATTTGTTTCGGGCATTGGGTTCTGCACCTTGTGATATCCCACATTAGACAGGGGATACGAGTTGTGATATCACACACGAGCCACGGGCACGATTTGTCGCCATGTTGACTGTTTGCTGGAATACGAAGAAACAACATGTGTGTGACAGTTTCCTTACCCTGAAGACCTTACAATTAAGTAAACAAGACGAGAGTTTTCTTGCAGATCTTTCTATCTTCGATCTTAAAAAATTGGGTTTTAGGGTTTAGGGTGTGAAATTTAAGGATTGAACAAGAAATCATGTGTGTGACAGTTTCCATACCCTGCCAGCAAATCACAGACAACAAATCGTGTATCTTGCCATGCCTCACACAGAAACTAGCAAATCACAAGCAACAAATCATACATCTTGTCTTGCCTCGCACAGATACCACCAAATCACAGGCAACAAATCGTACATCTTGCCATGCCTCACACAGATGCCAACAAATCACAGGCAACAAACCGTACATCTGGCCATGCCTCATGCAGATACCAGCAAATCGATTGTGAAAAGAACAAGTAGCAGGGGGTACGATTTGTTACGGGCGTTGGGTTCTGCACCTTGTGATATCCCACATTAGACAGGGGATACGATTTGTGACATCACACACGAGCCACGGGCACGATTTGTCGCCATATTGACTGTTTGCTGGAATACGAAGAAACAACATGTGTGTGACAGTTTCCTTACCCTGAAGACCTTACAATTAAGTAAACAAGACGAGTTTCTTCCAGATCTTTCTATCTTCGATCTTAAAAATTTGGGTTTTAGGGTTCAAGGTGTAGGGTTTAAGGATTGAGCAAGAAATCATGTGTGTGACAGATTCCATACCCTGCCAGCAAATCACAGACAACAAATCGTGTATCTTGCCATGCCTCACCACAGAAACTAGCAAATCACAGGCAACAAATCATACATCTTGTCATGCCTCACACAGATACCACCAAATCACAGGCAACAACTCGTGCATCTTGCCATGCCTCACCCAGATGCCAGCAAATCAAAAGCAGCAATTCGTACATCTTGCCATGCCTCATACAGATACCAGCAAATCGATTGTAAAAAAGTAGGGGGTACGATTTGTTACGGGCAGTGGGGTCTGCATCTTGTGATATCACACATGAGGCAGGGGATACGAGTTGTGATATCACACACGAGCCACGGGCACGATTTGTCGCCATGTTGACTGTTTGCTGGAATACGAAGAAACAACATGTGTGTGACAGTTTCCTTACCCTGAAGACCTTACAATTAAGTAAACAAGACGAGTTTCTTCCAGATCTTTCTATCTTCGATCGTAAAAATTTGGGTTTTAGGGTTTAGGGTGTAGGGTTTAAGGATTGAACAAGAAATCATGTGTGTGACAGTTTCCATACCCTGCCAGCAAATCACAGACAACAAATCGTGTATCTTCCCATGCCTCACACAGAAACTAGCAAATCACAGGCAACAAATCATACATCTTGTCATGCCTCGCACAGATACCACCAAATCACAGGCAACAATTCGTACATCTTGCCATGCCTCACACAGACGCCAACAAATCACAGGCAACAATTCGTACATCTGGCCATGCCTCGTACAGATACCAGCAAATCGATTGTAAAAAAGTAGGGGTACGATTTGTTTCGGGCATTGGGTTCTGCACCTTGTGATATCCCACATTAGACAGGGGATACGAGTTGTGATATCACACACGAGCCACGGGCACGATTTGTCGCCATGTTGACTGTTTGCTGGAATACGAAGAAACAACATGTGTGTGTGACAGTTTCCTTACCCTGAAGACCTTACAATTAAGTAAACAAGACGAGTTTCTTCCAGATCTTTCTATCTTCGATCTTAAAAACTTGGGTTTTTGGGTTTAGGGTGTAGGGTTTAAGGATTGAACAAGAAATCATGTGTGTGACAGTTTCCATACCCTGCCAGCAAATCACAGACAACAAATCGTGTATCTGGCCATGCCTCACACAGAAACTAGCAAATCACAGGCAACAAATCATACATCTTGTCATGCCTCGCACAGATACCACCAAATCACAGGCAACAACTCGTACATATTGCCTAGCCTCACACAGATGCCAACAAATCACAGGCAACAATTCGTACATCTTGCCATGCCTCATACAGATACCAGCAAATCGGTTGTAAAAAGAAAAAGTAGCAGGGGGTACGATTTGTTACGGGCATTGGGTTCTGCACCTTGTGATATCCCACATTAGACAGGGGATACGAGTTGTGACATCACACACGAGCCACGGGCACGATTTGTCGCCATGTTGACTGTTTGCTGTAATACGAAGAAACAACATGTGTGTGACAGTTTCCTTACCCTGAAGACCTTACAATTAAGTAAACAAGACGAGTTTCTTCCAGATCTTTCTATCTTCGATCGTAAACATTTGGGTTTTAGGGTTTAGGGTGTAGGGTTTAAGGATTGAACAAGAAATCATGTGTGTGACAGTTTCCATACCCTGCCAGCAACTCACAGACAACAAATCGTGTATCTTGCCATGCCTCACACAGATGCCAACAAATCACAGGCAACAATTCGTACATCTGGCCATGCCTCATACAGATACCAGCAAATCGAGTGTAAAAAGAAAAAGTAGTAGGGGGTACGATTTGTTACGGGCATTGGGACCTGCATCTTGTGATATCACACATGAGGCAGGGGATACGAGTTGCGATATCACACACGAGCCACGGGCACGATTTGTCGCCATGTTGACTGTTTGCTGGAATACGAAGAAACAACATGTGTGTGACAGTTTCCTTACCCTGAAGACCTTACAATTAAGTAAACAAGACGAGTTTCTTCCAGATCTTTCTATCTTCGATTTCAAAAATTTAGGGTTTTAGGGTTTAGGGTGTAGGGTTTAAGGGTTGAACAAGAAATCATGTGTGTGACAGTTTCCATACCCTGCCAGCAATTCACAGACAACAAATCGTGTATCTTGCCATGCCTCACCACAGAAACTAGCAAATCACAGGCAACAAATCATACATCTTGTCATGCCTCGCACAGATACCACCAAATCACAGGCAACAAATCGTACATCTTGCCATGCCTCACCCAGATGCCAGCAAATCAAAGGCAACAAATCGTACATCTTGCCATGCCTCATACAGATACCAGCGAATCAAGTGTAGAAAGAAAAAGTAGCAGGGGGTACGATTTGTTACGGGCATTGGGTTCTGCACCTTGTGATATCCCACATTAGACAGGGGATACGAGTTGTGACATCACACACGAGCCACGGGCACGATTTGTCGCCATATTGACTGTTTGCTGTAATACGAAGAAACAACATGTGTGTGACAGTTTCCTTACCCTGAAGACCTTACAATTAAGTAAACAAGACCAGTTTCTTCCAGATCTTTCTATCTTCGATCTTAAAAATTTGGGTTTTAGGGTTTAGGGTGTAGGGTTTAATGATTGGGCAAGAAATCATGTGTGTGACAGTTTCCATACCCTGCCAGCAAATCACAGACAACAAATCGTGTATCTTCCCATGCCTCACACAGAAACTAGCAAATCACAGGCAACAAACCATACATCTTGGCATGCCTCGCACAGATACCACCAAATCACAGGCAACAAATCGTACATTTTGCCATGCCTCACACAGATGCCAACAAATCACAGGCAACAAACCGTACATCTGGCCATGCCTCATACAGATACCAGCAAATCGAGTGCAAAAAGAAAAAGTAGTAGGGGGTACGATTTGTTTCGGGCATTGGGACCTGCATCTTGTGATATCCCACATTAGACAGGGGATACGACTTGTGATATCACACACGAGCCACGGGCACGATTTGTCGCCATGTTGACTGTTTGCTGGAATACGAAGAAACAACATGTGTGTGACAGTTTCCTTACCCTGAAGACCTTACAATTAAGTAAACAAGACGAGTTTCTTCCAGATCTTTCTATCTTCGATCTTAAAAACTTGGGTTTTAGGGTTTAGGGTGTAGGGTTTAATGATTGGGCAAGAAATCATGTGTGTGACAGTTTCCATACCCTGCCAGCAAATCACAGACAACGAATCGTGTATCTTGCCATGCCTCACACAGAAACTAGCAAATCACAGGCAACAAATCATACATCTTGTCTTGCCTCGCACAGATACCACCAAATCACAGGCAACAATTCGTACATCTTGCCATGCCTCACACAGATGCCAGCAAATCAAAGGCAACACATCGTACATCTTGCCATGTCTTATACAGATACCAGCAAATCGAATACAAAAAGAAAAAGTAGCAGGGGGTACGATTTGTTACGGGCATTGGGTTCTGCATCTTGTGATATCACACATGAGGCAGGGGATACGAGTTGTGATATCACACACGAGCCACGGGCACGATTTGTCGCCATGTTGACTGTTTGCTGGAATACGAAGAAACAACATGTGTGTGACAGTTTCCTTACCCTGAAGACCTTACAATTAAGTAAACAAGACGAGTTTTTTCCAGATCTTTCTATCTTCGATCTTAAAAATTTGGGTTTTAGGGTTTAGGGTGTAGGGTTTAAGGATTGAACAAGAAATCATGTGTGTGACAGTTTCCATACCCTGCCAGCAAGTCACAGACAACAAATCGTGTATCTTGCCATGCCTCACCACAGAAACTAGCAAATCACAGGCAACAAATCATACATCTTGTCTTGCCTCGCACAGATACCACCAAATCAACGCAACAAATCGTACATCTTGCCATGCCTCATGCAGATGCCAACAAATCACAGGCAACAAATCGTACATCTGGCCTTGCCTCATACAGATACCGGCAAATCGAATGTAAAAAGAAAAAGTAGTAGGGGGTACGATTTGTTACGGGCATTAGGACCTGCATCTTGTGATATCCAACATTAGACAGGGGATACGACTTGTGACGTCACACGCGAGCCACAGGCACGATTTGTCGCCATGTTGACTGCGAAGAAACAACATGTGTGTGACAGTTTCCTTTCCCTGAAGACCTTACAATTAAGTAAACAAGACGAGTTTCTTCCAGATCTTTCTATCTTCGATCTTAAAAAACTGGGGTTTAAGGTTTAGGTTGTAGGGTTTAAGGATTGAACAAGAAATCATGTGTGTGACAGTTTCCATACCCTGCCAGCAAGTCACAGACAACAAATCGTGTATCTTGCCATGCCTCACCACAGAAAATAGCAAATCACAGGCAACAAATCATACATCTTGTCTTGCCTCGCACAGATACCACCAAATCACAGGCAACAAATCGTACATCTTGCCATGCCTCACCCAGATGCCAACAAATCACAGGCAACAATTCGCACATCTTGCCATGTCTCATACAGATACCAGCAAATCGAAGACAAAAAGAAAAAGTAGCAGGGGGTACGATTTGTTACGGGCATTGGGTTCTGCATCTTGTGATATCACACATGAGGCAGGGGATACGAGTTGTGACATCACACACGAGCCACGGGCACGATTTGTCGCCATGTTGGCTGTTTGCTGGAATACGAAGAAACAACATGTGTGTGACAGTTTCCTTACCCTGAAGACCTTACAATTAAGTAAACAAGACGAGTTTCTTCCAGATCTTTCTATCTTCGATCTTAAAAATTTGGGTTTTAGGGTTTAGGGTGTAGGGTTTAATGATTGGGCAAGAAATCATGTGTGTGACAGATTCCATACCCTGCCAGCAAATCACAGACAACAAATCGTGTATCTTGCCATGCCTCACACAGAAAATAGCAAATCACAGGCAACAAATCATACATCTTGTCATGCCTCGCACAGATACCACCAAATCACAGGCAACAAATCGTACATCTTGCCATGCCTCACCCAGATGCCAGCAAATCAAAGGCAACAAATCGTACATCTTGCCATGTCTCATACAGATACCAGCAAATCGAAGACAAAAAGAAAAAGTAGCAGGGGGTACGAATTGTTACGGGCATTGGGTTCTGCATCTTGTGATATCACACATGAGGCAGGGGATACGAGTTGTGATATCACACACGAGCCACGGGCACGATTTGTCGCCATGTTGACTGTTTGCTGGAATACGAAGAAACAACGTGTGTGTGACAGTTTCCTTACCCTGAAGACCTTACAACTAAGTAAACAAGACGAGTTTCTTCCAGATCTTTCTATCTTCGATCTTAAAAATTTGGGCTTTAGGGTTTAGGTTGTAGGGTTTAAGGATTGAACAAGAAATCATGTGTGTGACAGTTTCCATACCCTGCCAGCAAATCACAGACAACAAATCGTGTATCTTGCCATGCCTCCCACAGAAACTAGCAAATCACAGGCAACAAATCATACATCTTGTCATGCCTCGCACAGATACCACCAAATCACAGGCAACAATTCGTACATCTTGCCATGCCTCACACAGATGCCAACAAATCACAGGCAACAAATCGTACATCTGGCCATGCCTCATACAGATACCAGCAAATCGATTGTAAAAAGAAAAAGTAGTAGGGGGTACGATTTGTTACGGGCATTGGGACCTGCATCTTGTGATATCCCACATTAGTCAAGGGATACGACTTGTGACGTCACACACGAGCCACGGGCACGATTTGTCGCCATGTTGACTGTTTGTTGGAATACGAAGAAACAACATGTGTGTGACAGTTTCCTTACCCTGAAGACCTTACAATTAAGTAAACAAGACGAGTTTCTTCCAGATCTTTCTATCTCCGATCTTAAAAATTTGGGTTTTAGGGTTTAGGGTGTAGGGTTTAAGGATTGAACAAGAAATCATGTGTGTGTGACAGTTTCCATACCCTGCCAGCAAATCACAGACAACAAATCGTGTATCTTGCCATGACTCCCACAGAAACTAGCAAATCTCAGGCAACAAATCATACATCTTGTCATGCCTCGCACAGATACCACCAAATCACAGGCAACAATTCGTACATCTTGCCATGCCTCACACAGATGCCAACAAATCACAGGCAACAAATCGTACATCTGGCCATGCCTCATACAGATGCCAGCAAATCGATTGTAAAAAGAAAAAGTAGTAGGGGGTACGATTTGTTACGGGCATTGGGTTCTGCACCTTGTGATATCCCACATTAGACAGGGGATACGACTTGTGACGTCACACACGAGCCACGGGCACGATTTGTCGCCATGTTGACTGTTTGCTGGAATACGAAGAAACAACATGTGTGTGACAGTTTCCTTAACCTGAAGACCTTACAATTAAGTAAACAAGACGAGTTTCTTCCAGATCTTTCTATCTTCGATCTTAAAAACTTGGGTTTTAGGGTTTAGGGTGTAGGGTTTAAGGATTGAACAAGAAATCATGTGTGTGACAGTTTCCATACCCTGCCAGCAAATCACAGACAACAAATCGTGTATCTTGCCATGCCTCACCACAGAAACTAGCAAATCACAGGCAACAAATCATACATCTTGTCTTGCCTTGCACAGATTGAATTCGTACATCTTGCCATGCCTCACACAGATGCCAACAAATCACAGGCAACAATTCGTACATCTTGCCATGCCTCATACAGATACCAGCAAATCGGTTGTAAAAAGAAAAAGTAGCAGGGGGTACGATTTGTTACGGGCATTGGGTTCTGCACCTTGTGATATCCCACATTAGACAGGGGATACGAGTTGTGACATCACACACGAGCCACGGGCACGATTTGTCGCCATATTGACTGTTTGCTGGAATACGAAGAAACAACATGTGTGTGACAGTTTCCTTACCCTGAAGACCTTACAATTAAGTAAACAAGACGAGTTTCTTCCAGATCTTTCTATCTTCGATCGTAAAAATATGGGTTTTAGGGTTTAGGGTGTAGGGTTTAAGGATTGAACAAGAAATCATGTGTGTGACAGTTTCCATACCCTGCCAGCAAATCACAGACAACAAATCGTGTATCTTGCCATGACTCCCACAGAAACTAGCAAATCACAGGCAACAAATCATACATCTTGTCATGCCTCGCACAGATACCACCAAATCACAGGCAACAATTCGTACATCTTGCCATGCCTCACACAGACGCCAACAAATCACAGGCAACAAATCGTACATCTGGCCATGCCTCATACAGATACCAGCAAATCGATTGTAAAAAGAAAAAGTAGTAGGGGGTACGATTTGTTACGGGCATTGGGACCTGCATCTTGTGATATCACGCATGAGGCAGGGGATCCGAGTTGTGAAATCACACACGAGCCACGGGCACGATTTGTCGCCATGTTGGCTGTTTGCTGGAATACGAAGAAACAACATGTGTGTGACAGTTTCCTTACCCTGAAGACCTTACAATTAAGTAAACAAGACGAGTTTCTTCCAGATCTTTCTATCTTCGATCTTAAAAATTTGGGTTTTAGGGTTTAGGGTGCAGGGTTTAAGGCTTGAGCAAGAGATCATGTGTGTGACAGTTTCCATACCCTGCCAGCAAATCACAGACAACAAACCGTGTACCTTGTCATGCCTCACCACAGAAACTAGCAAATCACAGGCAACAAATCATACATCTTGTCTTGCCTCGCACAGATTGAATTCGTACATCTTGCCATGCCTCACCCAGATGCCAACAAATCACAGGCAACAATTCGTACATCTGGCCATGACTCATGCAGATACCAGCAAATCAATTGTAAAAAGAAAAAGTAGCAGGGGGTACGATTTGTTACGGGCATTGGGTTCTGCACCTTGTGATATCCCACATTAGACAGGGGATACGATTTGTGACATCACACACGAGCCACGGGCACGATTTGTCGCCATATTGACTGTTTGCTGGAATACGAAGAAACAACATGTGTGTGACAGTTTCCTTACCCTGAAGACCTTACAATTAAGTAAACAAGACGAGTTTCTTCCAGATCTTTCTATCTTCGATCTTAAAAGTTTGGGTTTTAGGGTTCAAGGTGTAGGGTTTAAGGATTGAGCAAGAAATCATGTGTGTGACAGATTCCATACCCTGCCAGCAAATCACAGACAACAAATCGTGTATCTTGCCATGCTTCACCACAGAAACTAGCAAATCACAGGCAACAAATCATACATCTTGTCATGCCTCACACAGATACCACCAAATCACAGGCAACAACTCGTGCATCTTGCCATGCCTCACCCAGATGCCAGCAAATCAAAAGCAACAATTCGTACATCTTGCCATGCCTCATACAGATACCAGCAAATCGATTGTAAAAAAGTAGGGGTGCGATTTGTTACGGGCATTGCGTTCTGCACCTTGTGATATCACACATGAGGCAGGGAATACGAGTTGTGATATCACACACGAGCCACGGGCACGATTTGTCGCCATGTTGACTGTTTGCTGGAATACGAAGAAACAACATGTGTGTGACAGTTTCCTTACCCTGAAGACCTTACAATTAAGTAAACAAGACGAGTTTCTTCCAGATCTTTCTATCTTCGATCTTAAAAATTTGGGTTTTAGGGTTTAGGGTGTAGGGTTTAAGGATTGAACAAGAAATCATGTGTGTGTGACAGTTTCCATACCCTGCCAGCAAATCACAGACAACAAATCGTGTATCTTGCCATGCCTCACACAGAAACTAGAAAATCACAGGCAACAAATCATACATCTTGTCATACCTCGCACAGATACCACCAAATCACAGGCAACAATTCGTACTTCTTGCCATGCCTCACACAGACTCCAACAAATCACAGGCAACAATTCGTACATCTGGCCATGCCTCGTACAGATACCAGCAAGTCGATTGTAAAAAAGCAGGGGTACGATTTGTTTCGGGCATTGGGTTCTGCATCTTGTGATATCCCACATTAGACAGGGAATGCGATTTGTGATATCACACACGAGCCACGGGCACGATTTGTCGCCATGTTGACTGTTTGCTGGAATACGAAGAAACAACATGTGTGTGTGTGTGTGACAGTTTCCTTACCCTGAAGACCTTACAATTAAGTAAACAAGACGAGTTTCTTCCAGATCTTTCTATCTTCGATCTTAAAAACTTGGGTTTTAGGGTTTAGGGTGTAGGGTTTAAGGATTGAACAAGAAATCATGTGCGTGACAGTTTCCATACCCTGCCAGCAAATCACAGACAACAAATCGTGTATCTTGCCATGCCTCACACAGAAACTAGCAAATCACAGGCAACAAATCATACATCTTGTCTTGCCTCGCACAGATACCACCAAATCACAGGCAACAAATCGTGCATCTTGCCATGCCTCACCCAGATGCCAGCAAATCAAAGGCAACAATTCGTACATCTTGCCATGCCTCTTACAGATACCAGCAAATCGTTTGTAAAAAGAAAACGTAGCAGGGGGTACGATTTGTTATGGGCATTGGGTTCTGCACCTTGTGATATCCCACATTAGACAGGGGATACGAGTTGTGACATCACACACGAGCCACGGGCACGATTTGTCGCCATATTGACTGTTTGCTGGAATACGAAGAAACAACATGTGTGTGACAGTTTCCTTACCCTGAAGACCTTACAATTAAGTAAACAAGACGAGTTTCTTCCAGATCTTTCTATCTTCGATCGTAAAAATTTGGGTTTTAGGGTTTAGGGTGTAGGGTTTAAGGATTGAACAAGAAATCCTGTGTGTGACAGTTTCCATACCCTGCCAGCAAATCACAGACAACAAATCGTGTATCTTGCCATGCCTCACACAGAAACTAGCAAATCACAGGCAACAAATCATACATCTTGTCTTGCCTCGCACAGATACCACCAAATCAACGCAACAAATCGTACATCTTGCCATGCCTCACACAGATGGCAACAAATCACAGGCAACAAATCGTACATCTTGCCATGCCTCATACAGATACCAGCGAATCGAGTGTAGAAAGAAAAAGTAGCAGGGGGTACGATTTGTTACGGGCATTGGGACCTGCATCTTGTGATATCCCACATTAGACAGGGGATACGATTTGTGACATCATGCGCGAGCCACGGGCACGATTTGTCGCCATGTTGACTGTTTGCTGGAATACGAAGAAACAACATGTGTGTGACAGTTTCCTTACCCTGAAGACCTTACAATTAAGTAAACAAGACCAGTTTCTTCCAGATCTTTCTATCTTCGATCTTAAAAATTTGGGTTTTAAGGTTTAGGGTGTAGGGTTTAAGGATTGAACAAGAATTCATGTGTGTGACAGTTTCCATACCCTGCCAGCAAATCACAGACAACAAATTGTGTATCTTGCCATGCCTCCCACAGAAACTAGCAAATCACAGGCAACAAATTATACATCTTGTCCTGCCTCGCACAGATTCAATTCGTACATCTTGCCATGCCTCACACAGATGCCAACAAATCACAGGCAACAATTCGTACATCTTGCCATGCCTCATACAGATACCAGCAAGTCGATTGTAAAAAGAAAAAGTAGCAGGGGGTACGATTTGTTACGGGCATTGGGTTCTGCACCTTGTGATATCCCACATTAGACAGGGAATACGATTTGTGACATCACACACGAGCCACGGGCACGATTTGTCGCCATATTGACTGTTTGCTGGAATACGAAGAAACAACATGTGTATGACAGTTTCCTTACCCTGAAGACCTTACAATTAAGTAAACAAGACGAGGTTCTTCCAGATCTTTCTATCTTCCATCTTAAAAATTTGGGTTTTAGGGTTTAGGGTGTAGGGTTTAAGGATTGAGCAAGAAATCATGTGTGTGACAGATTCCATACCCTGCCAGCAAAATCACAGACAACAAGTCGTGTATCTTGCCATGCCTCACCACAGAAACCAACAAATCACAGGCAACAAATCATACATCTTGTCATGCCTCGCACAGATACCACCAAACCACAGGCAACAATTCGTACATCTTGCCATGCCTCACCCAGATGCCAACAAATCAAAGGCAACAAATCGTACATCTTGCCATGTCTCATACAGATACCATTAAATCGAATGTAACAAGAAAAAGTAGCAGGGGGTACGATTTGTTACGGGCATTGGGTTCTGCATCTTGTGATATCACACATGAGGCAGGGGATACGATTTGTGACATCACACTCGAGCCACGGGCACGATTTGTCGCCATATTGACTGTTTGCTGGAATCTGGAATACGAAGAAACAACATGTGTGTGACAGTTTCCTTACCCTGAAGACCTTACAATTAAGTAAACAAGACGAGTTTCTTCCAGATCTTTCTATCTTCGATCCTAAAAATTTGGGTTTTAAGGTTTAGGGTGTAGGGTTTAAGGATGGAACAAGAAATCATGTGTTTGACAGTTTCCATACCCTGCCAGCAAATCACAGACAACAAATCGTGTATCTTGCCATGCCCCCCACAGAAACTAGCAAATCACAGGCAACAAATCATAAATCTTGTCTTGCCTCGCACAGATACCACCAAATCACAGGCAACAAATCGTACATCTTGCCATGCCTCACACAGATGCCAACAAATCACAGGCAACAATTCGTACATCTTGCCATGCCTCATACAGATACCAGCAAATCGAATGTAAAAAGAAAAAGTAGCAGGGGGTACGATCTGTTACGGGCATTGGGTTCTGCATCTTGTGATATCACACATGAGGCAGGGGATACGAGTTGTGATATCACACACGAGCCACGGGCACGATTTGTCGCCATATTGACTGTTTGCTGGAATACGAAGAAACAACATGTGTGACAGTTTCCTTACCCTGAAGACCTTACAATCAAGTAAACAAGACGAGTTTCTTCCAGATCTTTCTATCTTCGATCTTAAAATTTGGGTTTTAGGGTTTAGGGCGTAGGGTTTAAGAGTTGAGCAAGAAATCATGTGTGTGACAGCTTCCATACCCTGCCAGCAAATCACAGACAACAAATCGTGTATCTTGCCATGCCTCACCACAGAAACTAGCAAATCACAGGCAACAAATCATACATCTTGTCTTGCCTCGCACAGATACCACCAAATCACAGTCAACCAATCGTACATCTTGCCATGCCTCACACAGATGCCAACAAATCACAGGCAACAATTCGTACATCTGGCCATGCCTCATACAGATACCAGCAAATCGATTGTAAAAAGAAAAAGTAGCAGGGGGTACGATTTGTTACGGGCATTCGGTTCTGCACCTTGTGATATCCACATTAGACAGGGGATACGAGTTGTGACATCACACACGAGCCACGGGCACGATTTGTCGCCATGTTGACTGTTTTTGCTGGAATACGAAGAAACAACATGTGTGTGACAGTTTCCTTACCCTGAAGACCTTACAATTAAGTAAACAAGACGAGTTTCTTCCAGATCTTTCTATCTTCGATCTTAAAAATTTGGGTTTTAGGGTTTAGGGTGTAGGGTTTAAGGATTGGACAAGAAATCATCTGTGTGACAGTTTCCATACCCTGCCAGCAAATCACAGACAACAAATCGTGTATCTTGCCATGCCTCCCACAGAAACTAGCAAATCACAGGCAACAAATCATACATCTTGTCATGCCTCGCACAGATACCACCAAATCACAGGCAACAATTCGTACATCTTGCCATGCCTCACACAGATGCCAACAAATCACAGGCAACAAATCGTACATCTGGCCATGCCTCATACAGATACCAGCAAATCGAGTGTAAAAAGAAAAAGTAGTAGGGGGTACGATTTGTTACGGGCATTGGGACCTGCATCTTGTGATATCCCACATTAGACAGGGGATACGATTTGTGACATCACACACGAGCCACGGGCACGATTTGTTGCCATGTTGACTGTTTGCCGGAATACGAAGAAACAACATGTGTGTGACAGTTTCCTTACCCTGAAGACCTTACAATTAAGTAAACAAGACGAGTTTCTTCCAGATCTTTCTATCTTCGATCTTAAAAATTTGGGTTTTAGGGTTTAGGGTGTAAGGTTTAAGGATTGAACAAGAAATCATCTGTGTGACAGTTTCCATACCCTGCCAGCAAATCACAGACAACAAATCGTGTATCTTTCCATGCCTCACCACAGAAACTAGCAAATCACAGGCAACAAATCATACATCTTGTCATGTCTCGCACAGATACCACCAAATCAAAGGCAACAAATTTGTACATCTTGCCATGCCTCACCCAGATGCCAAAAAATCAAAGGCAACAAATCGTACATCTTGCCATGTCTCATACAGATACCGGCAAATCGAATGTAAAAAGAAAAAGTAGCAGGGGGTACGATCTGTTACGGGCATTGGGTTCTGCATCTTGTGATATCACACATGAGGCAGGGGATACGAGTTGTGATATCACACACGAGCCACAGGCACGATTTGTCGCCATATTGACTGTTTGCTGGAAATCCCCTTCAAACAACATGTGTGTGACAGTTTCCTTACCCCGAAGACCTTACAATTAAGTCGAGTTTCTTCCAGATCTTTCTATCTTCTATCTTGAAAATTTGGGGTTTTAGGGTTTAGGGTGTAGGGTTTAAGGATTGAACAAGAAATCATGTGTGTGACAGTTGCCATACCCTGCCAGCAAATCACAGACAACAAATCGTGTATCTTGCCATGCCTCACACAGAAACTAGCAAATCACAGGCAACAAATCATACATCTTGTCATGCCTCGCACAGATACCACCAAATCACAGTCAACCAATCGTACATCTTGCCATGCCTCACACAGATGCCAACAAATCACAGGCAACAATTCGTACATCTTGCCATGCCTCATACAGATACCAGCAAATCGGTTGTAAAAAGAAGAAGTAGCAGGGGGTACGATTTGTTACGGGCATTGGGTTCTGCACCTTGTGATATCCCACATTAGACAGGGGATACGATTTGTGACATCACACACGAGCCACGGGCACGATTTGTCGCCATGTTGACTGTTTGCTGGAATACGAAGAAACATCATGTGTGTGACAGTTTCCTTACCCTGAAGACCTTACAATTAAGTAAACAAGACGAGTTTCTTCCAGATCTTTCTATCTTCGATCTTAAAAATTTGGGTTTTAGGGTTTAGGGTGTAGGGTTTAAGGATTGAACAAGAAATCATGTGTGTGTGTGACAGTTTCCATACCCTGCCAGCAAATCACAGACAACAAATCGTGTATCTTGCCATGCCTCACAAAGAAACTAGCAAATCACAGGCAGCGGATCATACATCTTGTCTTGCCTCGCACAGTTGCCACCAAATCACAGGCAACAATTCGTACATCTTGCCATGCCTCACACAGATGCCAACAAATCACAGGCAACAAATCGTACATCTTGCCATGCCTCATACAGATACCAGCAAATCGAGTGTAAAAAGAAAAAGTAGCAGGGGATACGATTTGTTACGGGCATTGGGTTCTGCACCTTGTGATATCCCACATTAGACAGGGGATACGACTTGTGACGTGACACACGAGCCACGGGCACGATTTGTCGCCATATTGACTGTTTGCTGGAATACGAAGAAACAACATGTGTGTGACAGTTTCCTTACCCTGAAGACCTTACAATTAAGTAAACAAGACGAGTTTCTTCCAGATCTTTCTATCTTCGATCTTAAAAATTTGGGTTTTAGGGTTCAGGGTGTAGGGTTTAAGGATTGAACAAGAAATCATGTGTGTGACAGATTCCATACCCTGCCAGCAAATCACAGACAACAAATCGTGTATCTTTCCATGCCTCACACAGAAACTAGCAAATCACAGGCAACAAATCATACATCTTGTCATGCCTCGCACAGATACCACCAAATCAAAGGCAACAATTTGTACATCTTGCCATGCCTCACCCAGATGCCAGCAAATCAAAGGCAACAATTCGTACATCTTGCCATGCCTCATACAGATACCAGCAAATCGAAGACAAAAAGAAAAAGTAGCAGGGGGTACGAATTGTTACGGGCATTGGGTTCTGCATCTTGTGATATCACACATGAGGCAGGGGATACGAGTTGTGACATCACACACGAGCCACGGGCACGATTTGTCGCCATGTTGACTGTTTGCTGGAATACGAAGAAACAACATGTGTGTGACAGTTTCCTTACCCTGAAGACCTTACAATTAAGTAAACAAGACGAGTTTCTTCCAGATCTTTCTATCTTCGATCTTAAACATTTGGGGTTTTAGGGTTTAGGGTGTAGGGTTTAAGGATTGAACAAGAAATCATGTGTGTGACAGTTTCCATACCCTGCCAGTAAATCACAGACAACAAATCGTGTATCTTGCCACGCCTCACACAGAAACTAGCAAATCACAGGCAACAAATCATACATCTTGTCTTGCCTCGCACAGATACCTCCAAATCACAGGCTCCGAATCGTACATCTTGCCATGCCTCACACAGATGCCAACAAATCACAGGCAACAATTCGTACATCTTGCCATGCCTCATACAGATACCAGCAAATCGAGTGTAAAAAGAAAAAGTAGCAGGGGGTACGATTTGTTACGGGCATTGGGTTCTGCACCTTGTGATATCCCACATTAGACAGGGGATACGATTTGTGACATCACACACGAGCCACGGGCACGATTTGTCGCCATATTGACTGTTTGCTGGAATACGACGAAACAACATGTGTGTGACAGTTTCCTTACCCTGAAGACCTTACAATTAAGTAAACAAGACGAGTTTCTTCCAGATCTTTCTATCTTCGATCTTAAAAATTTGGGTTTTAGGGTTTAGGGTGTAGGGTTTAAGGCTTGAGCAAGAGATCATGTGTGTGACAGTTTCCATACCCTGCCAGCAAATCACAGACAACAAACCGTGTACCTTGTCATGCCTCACCACAGAAACTAGCAAATCACAGGCAACAAATCATACATCTTGTCATGTCTCGCACAGATACCACCAAATCAAAGGCAACAATTCGTACATCTTGCCATGCCTCACCCAGATGCCAAAAAATCAAAGGCAACAAATCGTACATCTGGACATGCCTCATACAGATACCAGCAAATCGAGTGTAAAAAGAAAAAGTAGCAGGGGGTACGATTTGTTACGGGCATTGGGTTCTGCACCTTGTGATATCCCACATTAGACAGGGGATACGACTTGTGACGTCACACACGAGCCACGGGCACGATTTGTCGCCATGTTGACTGTTTGCTGGAATACGAAGAAACAACATGTGTGTGACAGTTTCCTTACCCTGAAGACTTTACAATTAAGTAAACAAGACGAGTTTCTTCCAGATCTTTCTATCTTCGATCTTAAAAATTTGGGTTTTAGGGTTTAGGGTGTGGGGTTTAAGGATTGAACAAGAAATCATGTGTGTGACAGTTTCCAAACCCTGCCAGCAAATCACAGACAACAAATCGTGTATCTTGCCATGCCTCCCACAGAAACTAGCAAATCACAGGCAACAAATCATACATCTTGTCATGCCTCGCACAGATACCACCAAATCACAGGCAACAATTCGTACATCTTGCCATGCCTCACACAGATGCCAACAAATCACAGGCAACAAATCGTACATCTGGCCATGCCTCATACAGATACCAGCAAATCGACTGTAAAAAGAAAAAGTAGTAGGGGGTACGATTTGTTACGGGCATTGGGACCTGCATCTTGTGATATCACGCATGAGGCAGGGGATCCGAGTTGTGAAATCACACACGAGCCACGGGCACGATTTGTCGCCATGTTGGCTGTTTGCTGGAATACGAAGAAACAACATGTGTGTGACAGTTTCCTTACCCTGAAGACCTTACAATTAAGTAAACAAGACGAGTTTCTTCCAGATCTTTCTATCTTCGATCTTAAAAATTTGGGTTTTAGGGTTTAGGGTGCAGGGTTTAAGGCTTGAGCAAGAGATCATGTGTGTGACAGTTTCCATACCCTGCCAGCAAATCACAGACAACAAACCGTGTACCTTGTCATGCCTCACCACAGAAACTAGCAAATCACAGGCAACAAATCATACATCTTGTCATGTCTCGCACAGATACCACCAAATCAAAGGCAACAATTCGTACATCTTGCCATGCCTCACCCAGATGCCAAAAAATCAAAGGCAACAAATCGTACATCTGGACATGCCTCATACAGATACCAGCAAATCGAGTGTAAAAAGAAAAAGTAGCAGGGGGTACGATTTGTTACGGGCATTGGGTTCTGCACCTTGTGATATCCCACATTAGACAGGGGATACGACTTGTGACGTCACACACGAGCCACGGGCACGATTTGTCGCCATGTTGACTGTTTGCTGGAATACGAAGAAACAACATGTGTGTGACAGTTTCCTTACCCTGAAGACTTTACAATTAAGTAAACAAGACGAGTTTCTTCCAGATCTTTCTATCTTCGATCTTAAAAATTTGGGTTTTAGGGTTCAGGGTGTAGGGTTTAAGGATTGAACAAGAAATCATGTGTGTGACAGTTTCCATACCCTGCCAGCAAATCACAGACAACAAATCGTGTATCTTGCCATGCCTCACACAGAAACTAGCAAATCACAGGCAACAAATCATACATCTTGTCTTGCCTCGCACAGATACCACCAAATCACAGGCAACCAACCGTACATCTTGCCATGCCTCACACAGATGCCAACAAATCACAGGCAACAAAACGTACATCTTGCCATGCCTCATACAGATACCAGCAAATCGATTGTAGAAAGAAAAAGTAGTAGGGGGTACGATTTGTTACGGGCATTGGGACCTGCATCTTGTGATATCACGCATGAGGCAGGGGATCCGAGTTGTGAAATCACACACGAGCCACGGGCACGATTTGTCGCCATGTTGGCTGTTTGCTGGAATACGAAGAAACAACATGTGTGTGACAGTTTCCTTACCCTGAAGACCTTACAATTAAGTAAACAAGACGAGTTTCTTCCAGATCTTTCTATCTTCGATCTTAAAAATTTGGGTTTTAAGGTTTAGGGTGTAGGGTTTAAGGATTGGGCAAGAAATCATGTGTGTGACAGATTCCATACCCTGCCAGCAAATCACAGACAACAACTCGTGTATCTTGCCATGCCTCACACAGAAACTAGCAAATCACAAGCAACAAATCAGACATCTTGTCATGCCTCGCACAGATTCAATTCATACATCTTGCCATGCCTCACACAGATGCCAACAAATCACAAGCAACAATTCGTACATCTTGCCATGCCTCATACAGATACCAGCAAATCGAGTGTAAAAAGAAAAAGTAGCAGGGGGTACGATTTGTTACTGGCATTGGGACCTGCATCTTGTGATATCCCACATTAGACAAGGGATACGACTTGTGACGTCACACACGAGCCACGGGCACGATTTGTCGCCATATTGACTGTTTGCTGGAATACGAAGAAACAACATGTGTGTGACAGTTTCCTTACCCTGAAGGCCTTACAATTAAGTAAACAAGACGAGTTTCTTCCAGATCTTTCTATCTTCGATCTTAAAAATTTGGGTTTTAGGGTTCAAGGTGTAGGGTTTAAGGATTGGGCAAGAAATCATGTGTGTGACAGATTCCATACCCTGCCAGCAAATCACAGACAACAAATCGTGTATCTTGCCATGCCTCACCACAGAAACTAGCAAATCACAGGCAACAAATCATACATCTTGTCATGCCTCGCACAGATACCACCAAATCACAGGCAACAACTCGTGCATCTTGCCATGCCTCACCCAGATGCCAGCAAATCAAAGGCAACAATTCGTACATCTTGCCATGCCTCATACAGATACCAGCAAATCGATTGTAAAAAGAAAAAGTAGCAGGGGGTACGATTTGTTACGGGCATTGGGTTCCTGCACCTTGTGATATCCCACATTAGACAGGGGATACGACTTGTGACGTCACACACGAGCCACGGGCACGATTTGTCGCCATGTTGACTGTTTGCTGGAATACGAAGAAACAACATGTGTGTGACAGTTTCCTTACCCTGAAGACTTTACAATTAAGTAAACAAGACGAGTTTCTTCCAGATCTTTCTATCTTCGATCTTAAAAACTTGGGTTTTAGGGTTTAGGGTGTAGGGTTTAAGGATTGAACAAGAAATCATGTGTGTGACAGTTTCCATACCCTGCCAGCAAATCACAGACAACAAATCGTGTATCTTGCCATGCCTCACCACAGAAACTAGCAAATCACAGGCAACAAATCATACATCTTGTCTTGCCTCGCACAGATACCACCAAATCACAGGCAACAAATCGTACATCTTGCCATGCCTCACACAGATGCCAACAAATCCCAGGCAACAATTCGTACATCTTGCCATGCCTCATACAGATACCAGCAAATCGATTGTAAAAAGAAAAATAGCTGGGGATACGATTTGTTACGGGCATTGGGACCTGCATCTTGTGATATCCCACATTAGACAAGGGATACGACTTGTGACGTCACACACGAGCCACGGGCACGATTTGTCGCCATGTTGACTGTTTGTTGTGTATCTTGCCATGCCTCACACAGAAACTAGCAAATCACAGGCAACAAATCATACGTCTTGTCATGCCTCACACAGATACCACCAAATCACAGGCAACAACTCGTGCATCTTGCCATGCCTCACCCAGATGCCAGCAAATCAAAAGCAACAATTCGTACATCTGGCCATGCCTCATACAGATACCAGCAAATCGATTGCAAAAAAAGTAGGGGGTGCGATGTGTTACGGGCATTGGGTTCTGCATCTTGTGATATCACACATGAGGCAGGGAATACGAGTTGTGATATCACACACGAGCCACGGGCACGATTTGTCACCATGTTGACTGTTTGCTGGAATACGAAGAAACAACATGTGTGTGACAGTTTCCTTACCCTGAAGACCTTACAATTAAGTAAACAAGACGAGTTTCTTCCAGATCTTTCTATCTTCGATCGTAAAAATTTGGGTTTTAGGGTTTAGGGTGTAGGGTTTAAGGATTGAACAAGAAATCATGTGTGTGTGACAGCTTCCATACCCTGCCAGCAAATCACAGACAACAAATCGTGTATCTTGCCATGCCTCACACAGAAACTAGCAAATCACAGGCAACAAATCATACATCTTGTCATGCCTCGCACAGATACCACCAAATCACAGGCAACAAATCGTACATCTTGCCATGCCTCACACAGACTCCAACAAATCACAGGCAACAATTCGTACATCTGGCCATGCCTCGTACAGATACCAGCAAATCGATTGTAAAAAAGTAGGGGTACGATATGTTTCGGGCCTTGGGTTCTGCATCTTGTGATATCCCACATTAGACAGGGGATACGAGTTGTGATATCACACACGAGCCACGGGCACGATTTGTTGCCATGTTGACTGTTTGCTGGAATACGAAGAAACAACATGTGTGTGTGACAGTTTCCTTACCCTGAAGACCTTACAATTAAGTAAACAAGACGAGTTTCTTCCAGATCTTTCTATCTTCGATCTTAAAAACTTGGGTTTTAGGGTTTAGGGACAGACAACAAATCGTGTATCTTGCCATGCCTCCCACAGAAACTAGCAAATCACAGGCAACAAATCATACATCTTGTCTTGCCTCGCACAGATTCAATTCGTACATCTTGCCATGCCTCACACAGATGCCAACAAATCACAGGCAACAATTCGTACATCTTGCCATGCCTCATACAGATACCAGCAAGTCGATTGCAAAAAGAAAAAGTAGCAGGGGGTACGATTTGTTTCGGGCATTGGGTTCTGCACCTTGTGATATCCCACATTAGACAGGGAATACGATTTGTGACATCACACACGAGCCACGGGCACGATTTGTCGCCATATTGACTGTTTGCTGGAATACGAAGAAACAACATGTGTGTGACAGTTTCCTTACCCTGAAGACCTTACAATTAAGTAAACAAGACGAGTTTCTTCCAGATCTTTCTATCTTCGATCTTAAAAAATTTGGGTTTTAGGGTTTACGGTGTAGGGTTTAGGGATTGAGCAAGAAATCATGTGTGTGACAGCTTCCATACCCTGCCAGCAAATCACAGACAACAATTCGTGTATCTTGCCATGCCTCACCACAGAAACTAGCAAATCACAGGCAACAAATCATACATCTTGTCATGCCTCGCACAGATACCACCAAATCACAGGCAACAATTTGTACATCTTGCCATGCCTCACACAGATGGCAACAAATCACAGGCAACAAATCGTACATCTTGCCATGCCTCATACAGATACCAGCAAATCGATTGTAAAAAGAAAAAGTAGCAGGGGGTACGATTTGTTACGGGCATTGGGTTCCTGCACCTTGTGATATCCCACATTAGACAAGGGATACGACTTGTGACGTCACACACGAGCCACGGGCACGATTTGTCGCCATGTTGACTGTTTGTTGTGTATCTTGCCATGCCTCACCACAGAAACTAGCATCACAGGCAACAAATCATACGTCTTGTCATGCCTCACACAGATACCACCAAATCACAGGCAACAACTCGTGCATCTTGCCATGCCTCACCCAGATGCCAGCAAATCAAAAGCAACAATTCGTACATCTTGCCATGCCTCATACAGATACCAGCAAATCGATTGCAAAAAAAGTAGGGGGTGCGATTTGTTACGGGCATTGGGTTCTGCATCTTGTGATATCACACATGAGGCAGGGAATACGAGTTGTGATATGATACACGAGCCACGGGCACGATTTGTCACCGTGTTGACTGTTTGCTGGAATACGAAGAAACAACATGTGTGTGACAGTTTCCTTACCCTGAAGACCTTACAATTAAGTAAACAAGACGAGTTTCTTCCAGATCTTTCTATCTTCGATCGTAATAATTTGGGTTTTAGGGTTTAGGGTGTAGGGTTTAAGGATTGAACAAGAAATCATGTGTGTGTGACAGCTTCCATACCCTGCCAGCAAATCACAGACAACAAATCGTGTATCTTGCCATGCCTCACACAGAAACTAGCAAATCACAGGCAACAAATCATACATCTTGTCATGCCTCGCACAGATACCACCAAATCACAGGCAACAAATCGTACATCTTGCCATGCCTCACACAGACTCCAACAAATCACAGGCAACAATTCGTACATCTGGCCATGCCTCGTACAGATACCAGCAAATCGATTGTAAAAAAGTAGGGGTACGATATGTTTCGGGCATTGGGTTCTGCATCTTGTGATATCCCACATTAGACAGGGGATACGAGTTGTGATATCACACACGAGCCACGGGCACGATTTGTTGCCATGTTGACTGTTTGCTGGAATACGAAGAAACAACATGTGTGTGTGACAGTTTCCTTACCCTGAAGACCTTACAATTAAGTAAACAAGACGAGTTTCTTCCAGATCTTTCTATCTTCGATCTTAAAAACTTGGGTTTTAGGGTTTAGGGTGTAGGGTTTAAGGATTGAACAAGAAATCATGTGTGTGACAGTTTCCATACCCTGCCAGCAAATCACAGACAACAAATCGTGTATCTTGCCATGCCTCACACAGAAACTAGCAAATCACAGGCAACAAATCATACATCTTGTCTTGCCTCGCACAGATACCACCAAATCACAGGCAACAAATCGTACATCTTGCCATGCCTCACACAGATGCCAACAAATCACAGGCAACAATTCGTACATCTTGCCATGCCTCATACAGATACCAGCAAATCGATTGTAAAAAGAAAAAGTAGCAGGGGGTACGATTTGTTACGGGCATTGGGACCTGCACCTTGTGATATCCCACATTAGACAGGGGATACGAGTTGTGACATCACACACGAGCCACGGGCACGATTTGTCGCCATATTGACTGTTTGCTGGAATACGAAGAAACAACATGTGTGTGACAGTTTCCTTACCCTGAAGACCTTACAATTAAGTAAACAAGACGAGTTTCTTCCAGATCTTTCTATCTTCGATCGTAAAAATTTGGGTTTTAGGGTTTAGGGTGTAGGGTTTAAGGATTGAACAAGAAATCATGTGTGTGACAGTTTCCATACCCTGCCAGCAAATCACAGACAACAAATCGTGTATCTTGCCATGCCTCACACAGAAACTAGCAAATCACAGGCAACAAATCATACATCTTGTCTTGGCTCGCACAGATACCACCAAATCAACGCAACAAATCGTACATCTTGCCATGCCTCACACAGATGGCAACAAATCACAGGCAACAAATCGTACATCTTGCCATGCCTCATACAGATACCAGCGAATCGAGTGTAGAAAGAAAAAGTAGCAGGGGGTACGATTTGTTGCGGGCATTGGGACCTGCATCTTGTGATATCCCACATTAGACAGGGGATACGATTTGTGACATCATGCGCGAGCCACGGGCACGATTTGTCGCCATGTTGACTGTTTGCTGGAATACGAAGAAACAACATGTGTGTGACAGTTTCCTTACCCTGAAGACCTTACAATTAAGTAAACAAGACCAGTTTCTTCCAGATCTTTCTATCTTCGATCTTAAAAATTTGGGTTTTAAGGTTTAGGGTGTAGGGTTTAAGGATTGAACAAGAAATCATGTGTGTGACAGTTTCCATACCCTGCCAGCAAATCACAGACAACAAATCGTGTATCTTGCCATGCCTCCCACAGAAACTAGCAAATCACAGGCAACAAATCATACATCTTGTCTTGCCTCGCACAGATTCAATTCGTACATCTTGCCATGCCTCACACAGATGCCAACAAATCACAGGCAACAATTCGTACATCTTGCCATGCCTCATACAGATACCAGCAAGTCGATTGTAAAAAGAAAAAGTAGCAGGGGGTACGATTTGTTACCTGCATTGGGTTCTGCACCTTGTGATATCCCACATTACACAGGGAATACGATTTGTGACATCACACACGAGCCACGGGCACGATTTGTCGCCATATTGACTGTTTGCTGGAATACGAAGAAACAACATGTGTGTGACAGTTTCCTTACCCTGAAGACCTTACAATTAAGTAAACAAGACGAGTTTCTTCCAGATCTTTCTATCTTCGATCTTAAAAAATTTGGGTTTTAGGGTTTACGGTGTAGGGTTTAAGGATTGAGCAAGAAATCATGTGTGCGACAGATTCCATACCCTGCCAGCAAATCACAGACAACAAATCGTGTATCTTGCCATGCCTCACCACAGAAACCAACAAATCACAGGCAACAAATCATACATCTTGTCATGCCTCGCACAGATACCACCAAACCACAGGCAACAACTCGTACATCTTGCCATGCCTCACCCAGATGCCAACAAATCAAAGGCAACAAATCGTACATCTTGCCATGTCTCATACAGATACCAGCAAATCGAATGTAACAAGAAAAAGTAGCAGGGGGTACGATTTGTTACGGGCATTGGGTTCTGCATCTTGTGATATCACACATGAGGCATGGGATACGATTTGTGACATCACACACGAGCCACGGGCACGATTTGTCGCCATATTGACTGTTTGCTGGAATACGAAGAAACAACATGTGTGTGACAGTTTCCTTACCCTGAAGACCTTACAATCAAGTAAACAAGACGAGTTTCTTCCAGATCTTTCTATCTTCGATCTTAAAAATTTGGGTTTTAGGGTTTAGGGCGTAGGGTTTAAGAGTTGAGCAAGAAATCATGTGTGTGACAGCTTCCATACCCTGCCAGCAAATCACAGACAACAAATCGTGTATCTTGCCATGCCTCACCACAGAAACTAGCAAATCACAGGCAACAAATCATACATCTTGTCTTGCCTCGCACAGATACCACCAAATCACAGTCAACCAATCGTACATCTTGCCATGCCTCACACAGATGCCAACAAATCACAGGCAACAATTCGTACATCTGGCCATGCCTCATACAGATACCAGCAAATCGATTGTAAGAAGAAAAAGTAGCAGGGGGTACGATTTGTTACGGGCATTGGGTTCTGCACCTTGTGATATCCCACATTAGACAGGGGATACGAGTTGTGACATCACACACGAGCCACGGGCACGATTTGTCGTCATATTGACTGTTTGCTGGAATACGAAGAAACAACATGTGTGTGACAGTTTCCTTACCCTGAAGACCTTACAATTAAGTAAACAAGACGAGTTTCTTCCAGATCTTTCTATCTTCGATCTTAAAAACTTGGGTTTTAGGGTTTAGGGTGTAGGGTTTAAGGATTGAACAAGAAATCATGTGTGTGACAGCTTCCATACCCTGCCAGCAAATCACAGACAACAATTCGTGTATCTTGCCATGCCTCACCACAGAAACTAGCAAATCACAGGCAACAAATCATACATCTTGTCATGCCTCGCACAGATACCACCAAATCACAGGCAACAATTTGTACATCTTGCCATGCCTCACCCAGATGCCAGCAAATCAAAGGCAACAAATCGTACATCTTGCCATGTCTCATACAGATACCGGCAAATCGAATGTAAAAAGAAAAAGTAGCAGGAGGTACGATCTGTTACGGGCATTGGGTTCTGCATCTTGTGATATCACACATGAGGCAGGGGATACGAGTTGTGATATCACACACGAGCCACGGGCACGATTTGTCGCCATATTGACTGTTTGCTGCAAATCCCCTTCAAACAACATGTGTGTGACAGTTTCCTTACCCCGAAGACCTTACAATTAAGTAAACAAGACGAGTTTCTTCCAGATCTTTCTATCTTCTATCTTGAAAATTTGGGGTTTTAGGGTTTAGGGTGTAGGGTTTAAGGATTGAACAAGAAATCATGTGTGTGACAGTTGCCATACCCTGCCAGCAAATCACAGACGACAAATCGTGTATCTTGCCATGCCGCACACAGAAAGTAGCAAATCACAGGCAACAAATCATACATCTTGTCTTGCCTGGCACAGATACCACCAAATCACAGTCAACCAATCGTACATCTTGCCATGCCTCACACAGATGCCAACAAATCACAGGCAACAATTCGTACATCTGGCCATGCCTCATACAGATACCAGCAAATCGAGTGTAGAAAGAAAAAGTAGCAGGGGGTACGATTTGTTACGGGCATTGGGTTCTGCACCTTGTGATATCCCACATTAGACAGGGGATACGACTTGTGACATCACACACGAGCCACGGGCACGATTTGTCGCCATATTGACTGTTTGCTGGAATACGAAGAAACAACATGTGTGTGACAGTTTCCTTACCCTGAAGACCTTACAATTAAGTAAACAAGACGAGTTTCTTCCAGATCTTTCTATCTTCGATCATAAAAAATTTGGTTTTAGGGTTCAAGGTGTAGGGTTTAAGGATTGAACAAGAAATCATGTGTGTGACAGCTTCCATACCCTGCCAGCAAATCACAGACAACAAATCGTGTATCTTGCCATGCCTCACCACAGAAACTAGCAAATCACAGGCAACAAATCATACATCTTGTCATGCCTCGCACAGATACCACCAAATCACAGTCAACCAATCGTACATCTTGCCATGCCTCACACAGATGCCAACAAATCAAAGGCAACAATTCGTACATCTGGCCATGCCTCATACAGATACCAGCAAATCGATTGTAAAAAAGTAGGGGGTACGATTTGTTACGGGCATTGGGTTCTGCATCTTGTGATATCACACAGGAGGCAGGGGATACGACTTGTGACGTCACACACGAGCCACGGGCACGATTTGTCGCCATGTTGACTGTTTGCTGGAATACGAAGAAACAACATGTGTGTGACAGTTTCCTTACCCTGAAGACCTTACAATTAAGTAAACAAGACGAGTTTCTTCCAGATCTTTCTATCTTCGATCATAAAAAAAATTTGGTTTTAGGGTTTAGGGTGTAGGGTTTAAGGATTGAACAAGAAATCATGTGTGTGACAGTTTCCATACCCTGCCAGTAAATCACAGACAACAAATCGTGTATCTTGCCACGCCTCACACAGAAACTAGCAAATCACAGGCAACAAATCATACATCTTGTCTTGCCTCGCACAGATACCACCAAATCACAGGCAACAAATCATACATCTTGCCATGCCTCACACAGATGCCAACAAATCACAGGCAACAACTCGTACATCTTGCCATGCCTCACACAGATACCAGCAAATCGATTGTAAAAAGAAAAAGTAGCAGGGGGTACGATTTGTTACGGGCATTGGGTTCTGCACCTTGTGATATCCCACATTAGACAGGGGATACGATTTGTGACATCACACACGAGCCACGGGCACGATTTGTCGCCATATTGACTGTTTGCTGGAATACGACGAAACAACATGTGTGTGACCGGTTCCTTACCCTGAAGACCTTACAATTAAGTAAACAAGACGAGTTTCTTCCAGATCTTTCTATCTTCGATCTTAAAAATTTGGGTTTTAGGGTTTAGGGTGTGGGGTTTAAAGCTTGAGCAAGAGATCAAGAGTGTGACAGTTTCCATACCCTGCCAGCAAATCACAGACAACAAATCGTGTACCTTGTCATGCCTCACCACAGAAACTAGCAAATCACAGGCAACAAATCATACATCTTGTCATGTCTCGCACAGATACCACCAAATCAAAGGCAACAAATCGTACATCTTGCCATGCCTCACCCAGATGCCAACAAATCAAAGGCAACAAATCGTACATCTGGACATGCCTCATACAGATACCAGCAAATCGAGTGTAAAAAGAAAAAGTAGCAGGGGGCACGATTTGTTACGGGCATTGGGACCTGCATCTTGTGATATCCCACACTAGACAGGGGATACGAGTTGTGAAATCACACACGAGCCACGGGCACGATTTGTCGCCATGTTGACTGTTTGCTGGAATACGAAGAAACAACATGTGTGTGACAGTTTCCTTACCCTGAAGACCTTACAATTAAGTAAACAAGACGAGTTTCTTCCAGATCTTTCTATCTTCGATCTTGAAAAATTTTGGGTTTTAGGGTTTAGGGCGTAGGGTTTAAGGATTGAACAAGAAATCATGTGTGTGACAGTTTCCATACCCTGCCAGCAAATCACAGACAACAAATCGTGTATCTTGCCATGCCTCCCACAGAAACTAGCAAATCACAGGCAACAAATCATCTATCTTGGCCTGCCTCGCACACATACCACCAAATCACAGGCAACAATTCGTACATCTTGCCATGCCTCACCCAGATGCCAGCAAATCACAGGCAACAATTCGTACATCTTGCCATGTCTCATACAGATACCAGCAAATCGAATGTAAAAAGAAAAAGTAGCAGGGGGTACGATTTGTTACGGGCATTGGGACCTGCATCTTGTGATATCCCACATTAGACAAGGGATACGATTTGTGACGTCACACACGAGCCACGGGCACGATTTGTCGCCATGTTGACTGTTTGCTGGAATACGAAGAAACAACATGTGCGTGACAGTTTCCTTACCCTGAAGACCTTACAATTAAGTAAACAAGACGAGTTTCTTCCAGATCTTTCTATCTTCGATCTTAAAAATTTGGGTTTTAGGGTTTAGGGTGTGGGGTTTAAGGATTGAACAAGAAATCATGTGTGTGACAGTTTCCATACCCTGCCAGCAAATCACAGACAACAAATCGTGTATCTTGCCATGCCTCCCACAGAAACTAGCAAATCACAGGCAACAAATCATACATCTTGTCATGCCTCGCACAGATACCACCAAATCACAGGCAACAATTCGTACATCTTGCCATGCCTCACACAGATGCCAACAAATCACAGGCAACAAATCGTACTTCTGGCCATGCCTCATACAGATACCAGCAAATCGATTGTAAAAAGAAAAAGTAGTAGGGGGTACGATTTGTTACGGGCATTGGGACCTGCATCTTGTGATATCCCACACTAGACAGGGGATACGAGTTGTGAAATCACACACGAGCCACGGGCACGATTTGTCGCCATGTTGGCTGTTTGCTGGAATACGAAGAAACAACATGTGTGTGACAGTTTCCTTACCCTGAAGACCTTACAATTAAGTAAACAAGACGAGTTTCTTCCAGATCTTTCTATCTTCGATCATAAAAGATTTGGGTTTTAGGGTTTAGGGTGCAGGGTTTAAGGATTGAACAAGAAATCATGTGTGTGTGTGACAGTTTCCATACCCTGCCAGCAAATCACAGACAACAAATCGTGCATCTTGCCATGCCTCACCACAGAAACTAGCAAATCACAGGCAACAAATCATACATCTTGTCATGCCTCGCACAGATACCACCAAATCACAGGCAACAATTCGTACATCTTGCCATGCCTCACACAGATGCCAACAAATCACAGGCAACAATTCGTACATCTTGCCATGCCTCACACAGATACCAGCAAATCGATTGTAAAAAGAAAAAGTAGCAGGGGGTACGATTTGTTACGGGCATTAGGACCTGCATCTTGTGATATTTCACATTAGACAGGGGATACGACTTGTGACGTCACACACGAGCCACGGGCACGATTTGTCGCCATGTTGACTGTTTGCTGGAATACGAAGAAACAACATGTGTGTGACAGTTTCCTTACCCTGAAGACTTTACAATTAAGTAAACAAGACGAGTTTCTTCCAGATCTTTCTATCTTCGATCTTAAAAATTTGGGTTTTAGGGTTTAGGGTGTAGGGTTTAAGGATTGAACTAGAAATCATGTGTGTGACAGTTTCCATACCCTGCCAGCAAATCACAGACAACAAATCGTGTATCTTGCCACGCCTCACACAGAAACTAGCAAATCACAGGCAACAAATCATACATCTTGTCTTGCCTCGCACAGATACCGCCAAATCACAGGCAACAATTCGTACATCTTGCCATGCCTCACACAGATGCCAACAAATCACAGGCAACAATTCGTACATCTTGCCATGCCTCATACAGATACCAGCAAATCGATTGTAAAAAGAAACAGTAGCAGGGGGTACGATTTGTTACGGGCATTGGGTGCTGCACCTTGTGATATCCCACATTAGACAGGGGATACGACTTGTGACGTCACACACGAGCCACGGGCACGATTTGTCGCCATGTTGACTGTTTGCTGGAATACGAAGAAACAACATGTGTGTGACAGTTTCCTTACCCTGAAGACTTTACAATTAAGTAAACAAGACGAGTTTCTTCCAGATCTTTCTATCTTCGATCTTGAAAAATTTTGGGTTTTAGGGTTTAGGGAGTAGGGTTTAAGGATTGAACAAGAAATCATGTGTGTGACAGTTTCCATACCCAGCCAGCAAATCACAGACAACAAATCGTGTATCTTGCCATGCCTCACACAGAAACTAGCAAATCACAGGCAACAAATCATACATCTTGTCTTGCCTCGCACAGATACCACCAAATCACAGGCAACCAACCATACATCTTGCCATGCCTCACCCAGATGCCAACAAATCACAGGCAACAAAACGTACATCTTGCCATGCCTCATACAGATACCAGCAAACAGATTGTAACAAGAAAAAGTAGTAGGGGGTACGATTTGTTACGGGCATTGGGACCTGCATCTTGTGATATCACGCATGAGGCAGGGGATCCGAGTTGTGAAATCACACACGAGCCACGGGCACGATTTGTCGCCATGTTGGCTGTTTGCTGGAATACGAAGAAACAACATGTGTGTGACAGTTTCCTTACCCTGAAGACCTTACAATTAAGTAAACAAGACGAGTTTCTTCCAGATCTTTCTATCTTCGATCTTAAAAATTTGGGTTTTAGGGTTCAGGGTGTAGGGTTTAAGGATTGAACAAGAAATCATGTGTGTGACAGTTTCCATACCCTGCCAGCAAATCACAGACAACAAATCGTGTATTTTGCCATGCCTCACACAGAAACTAGCAAATCACAAGCAACAAATCATACATCTTGTCTTGCCTCGCACAGATACCACCAAATCACAGGCAACCAACCGTACATCTTGCCATGCCTCACACAGATGCCAACAAATCACAGGCAACAAAACGTACATCTTGCCATGCCTCATACAGATACCAGCAAATCGATTGTAAAAAGAAAAAGTAGTAGGGGTACGATTTGTTACGGGCATTGGGACCTGCATCTTGTGATATCACGCATGAGGCAGGGGATCCGAGTTGTGAAATCACACACGAGCCACGGGCACGATTTGTCGCCATGTTGGCTGTTTGCCGGAATACGAAGAAACAACATGTGTGTGACAGTTTCCTTACCCTGAAGACCTTACAATTAAGTAAACAAGACGAGTTTCTTCCAGATTTTTCTATCTTCGATCGTAACAATTTGGGTTTTAAGGTTTAGGGTGTAGGGTTTAAGGATTGAACAAGAAATCATGTGTGTGACAGATTCCATACCCTGCCAGCAAATCACAGACAACAACTCGTGTATCTTGCCATGCCTCACACAGAAACTAGCAAATCACAGGCAACAAATCATACATCTTGTCTTGCCTCGCACAGATTCAATTCGTACATCTTGCCATGCCTCACACAGATGCCAACAAATCACAAGCAACAATTCGTACATCTTGCCATGCCTCATACAGATACCAGCAAATCGATTGTAAAAAGAAAAAGTAGCAGGGGGTACGATTTGTTACGGGCATTGGGTGCTGCACCTTGTGATATCCCACATTAGACAGGGGATACGATTTGTGACATCACACACGAGCCACGGGCACGATTTGTCGCCATATTGACTGTTTGCTGGAATACGAAGAAACAACATGTGTGTGACAGTTTCCTTACCCTGAAGACCTTACAATTAAGTAAACAAGACGAGTTTCTTCCAGATCTTTCTATCTTCGATCTTAAAAATTTGGGTTTTAGGGTTAGGGTGTAGGGTTTAAGGATTGAACAAGAAATCATGTGTGTGACAGATTCCATACCCTGCCAGCAAATCACAGACAACAAATCGTGTATCTTGCCATGCCTCACCACAGAAACTAGCAAATCACAGGCAACAAATCATACATCTTGTCATGCCTCGCACAGATACCACCAAATCACAGGCAACAACTCGTGCATCTTGCCATGCCTCACCCAGATGCCAGCAAATCAAAGGCAACAATTCGTACATCTTGCCATGCCTCATACAGATACCAGCAAATCGATTGTAAAAAAGTAGGGGGTGCGATTTGTTACGGGCATTGGGTTCTGCATCTTGTGATATCACACATGAGGCAGGGGATACGAGTTGTGAAATCACACACGAGCCACGGGCACGATTTGTCGCCATGTTGACTGTTTGCTGGAATACGAAGAAACAACATGTGTGTGACAGTTTCCTTACCCTGAAGACCTTACAATTAAGTAAACAAGACGAGTTTCTTCCAGATCTTTCTATCTTCGATCTTAAAAATTTGGGTTTTAGGGCTTAGGGTGTAGGGTTTAAGGATTGAACAAGAAATCATGTGTGTGACAGTTTCCATACCCTGCCAGCAAATCACAGACAACAAATCGTGTATCTTGCCATGCCTCACACAGAAACTAGCAAATCACAGGCAACAAATCATACATCTTGTCATGCCTCGCACAGATACCACCAAATCACAGGCAACAATTCGTACATCTTGCCATGCCTCACACAGATGCCAACAAATCACAGGCAACAAATCGTACATCTTGCCATGCCTCGTACAGATTGTAAAAAAGTAGGGGGTACGATTTGTTACGGGCATTGGGACCTGCATCTTGTGATATCCCACATTAGACAGGGGATACGAGTTGTGACATCACACACGAGCCACGGGCACGATTTGTCGCCATGTTGGCTGTTTGCTGGAATACGAAGAAACAACATGTGTGTGACAGTTTCCTTACCCTGAAGACCTTACAATTAAGTAAACAAGACAAGTTTCTTCCAGATCTTTCTATCTTCGATCTTAAAAATTTGGGTTTTAGGGTTTAGGGTGTAGGGTTTAAGGATTGAACTAGAAATCATGTGTGTGACAGTTTCCATACCCTGCCAGCAAATCACAGACAACAAATCGTGTATCTTGCCATGCCTCACCACAGAAACTAGCAAATCACAGGCAACAAATCATACATCTTGTCTTGCCTCGCACAGATACCACCAAATCACAGGCAACAAATCGTGCATTTTGCCATGCCTCACACAGATGCCAACGAATCACAGGCAACAATTCGTACATCTTGCCACGCCTCATACAGATACCAGCAAATCGATTGTAAAAAGAAAAAGTAGCAGGGGGTACGATTTGTTACGGGCATTGGGTTCTGCACCTTGTGATATCCCACATTAGACAGGGGATACGAGTTGTGACATCACACACGAGCCACGGGCACGATTTGTCGCCATATTGACTGTTTGCTGGAATACGAAGAAACAACATGTGTGTGACAGTTTCCTTACCCTGAAGACCTTACAATTAAGTAAACAAGACGAGTTTCTTCCAGATCTTTCTATCTTCGATCTTAAAAATTTGGGTTTTAGGGTTTAGGGTGTAGGGTTTAAGGATTGAACAAGAAATCATGTGTGTGACAGTTTCCATACCCTGCCAGCAAATCACAGACAACAAATCGTGTGTCTTGCCATGCCTCACACAGAAACTAGCAAATCACAGGCAACAAATCATACATCTTGTCTTGCCTCGCACAGATACCACCAAATCACAGGCAACAAATCGTACATCTTGCCATGCCTCACACGGATGCCAGCAAATCAAAGGCAACAAATCGTACATCTTGCCATGTCTCATACAGATACCAGCAAATCGATTGTAAAAAAGTAGGGGTGCGATTTGTTACGGGCATTGCGTTCTGCACCTTGTGATATCACACATGAGGCAGGGAATACGAGTTGTGATATCACACACGAGCCACGGGCACGATTTGTCGCCATGTTGACTGTTTGCTGGAATACGAAGAAACAACATGTGTGTGACAGTTTCCTTACCCTGAAGACCTTACAATTAAGTAAACAAGACGAGTTTCTTCCAGATCTTTCTATCTTCGATCGTAAAAATTTGGTTTTTAGGGTTTAGGGTGTAGGGTTTAAGGATTGAACAAGAAATCATGTGTGTGTGACAGATTCCATACCCTGCCAGCAAATCACAGACAACAAATCGTGTATCTTGCCATGCCTCACACAGAAACTAGAAAATCACAGGCAACAAATCATACATCTTGTCATACCTCGCACAGATACCACCAAATCACAGGCAACAATTCGTACTTCTTGCCATGCCTCACACAGACTCCAACAAATCACAGGCAACAATTCGTACATCTGGCCATGCCTCGTACAGATACCAGCAAGTCGATTGTAAAAAAGTAGGGGTACGATTTGTTTCGGGCATTGGGTTCTGCATCTTGTGATATCCCACATTAGACAGGGAATGCGATTTGTGATATCACACACGAGCCACGGGCACGATTTGTCGCCATGTTGACTGTTTGCTGGAATACGAAGAAACAACATGTGTGTGTGTGTGTGACAGTTTCCTTACCCTGAAGACCTTACAATTAAGTAAACAAGACGAGTTTCTTCCAGATCTTTCTATCTTCGATCTTAAAAACTTGGGTTTTAGGGTTTAGGGTGTAGGGTTTAAGGATTGAACAAGAAATCATGTGTGTGACAGTTTCCATACCCTGCCAGCAAATCACAGACAACAAATCGTGTATCTTGCCATGCCTCACACAGAAACTAGCAAATCACAGGCAACAAATCATACATCTTGTCTTGCCTCGCACAGATACCACCAAATCACAGGCAACAATTCGTACATCTTGCCATGCCTCACACAGATACCAGCAAATCGGTTGTAAAAAGAAAACGTAGCAGGGGGTACGATTTGTTACGGGCATTGGGTTCTGCACCTTGTGATATCCCACATTAGACAGGGGATACGAGTTGTGACATCACACACGAGCCACGGGCACGATTTGTCGCCATATTGACTGTTTGCTGGAATACGAAGAAACAACATGTGTGTGACAGTTTCCTTACCCTGAAGACCTTACAATTAAGTAAACAAGACGAGTTTCTTCCAGATCTTTCTATCTTCGATCGTAAAAATTTGGGTTTTAGGGTTTAGGGTGTAGGGTTTAAGGATTGGACAAGAAATCATCTGTGTGACAGTTTCCATACCCTGCCAGCAAATCACAGACAACAAATCGTGTATCTTGCCATGCCTCACAAGAAACTAGCAAATCACAGGCAACAAATCATACATCTTGTCTTGCCTCGCACAGATACCACCAAATCAACGCAACAAATCGTACATCTTGCCATGCCTCACACAGATGGCAACAAATCACAGGCAACAAATCGTACATCTTGCCATGCCTCATACAGATACCAGCGAATCGAGTGTAGAAAGAAAAAGTAGCAGGGGGTACGATTTGTTACGGGCATTGGGACCTGCATCTTGTGATATCCCACATTAGACAGGGGATACGATTTGTGACATCATGCGCGAGCCACGGGCACGATTTGTCGCCATGTTGACTGTTTGCTGGAATACGAAGAAACAACATGTGTGTGACAGTTTCCTTACCCTGAAGACCTTACAATTAAGTAAACAAGACCAGTTTCTTCCAGATCTTTCTATCTTCGATCTTAAAAATTTGGGTTTTAAGGTTTAGGGTGTAGGGTTTAAGGATTGAACAAGAATTCATGTGTGTGACAGTTTCCATACCCTGCCAGCAAATCACAGACAACAAATTGTGTATCTTGCCATGCCTCCCACAGAAACTAGCAAATCACAGGCAACAAATTATACATCTTGTCCTGCCTCGCACAGATTCAATTCGTACATCTTGCCATGCCTCACACAGATGCCAACAAATCACAGGCAACAATTCGTACATCTTGCCATGCCTCATACAGATACCAGCAAGTCGATTGTAAAAAGAAAAAGTAGCAGGGGGTACGATTTGTTACGGGCATTGGGTTCTGCACCTTGTGATATCCCACATTAGACAGGGAATACGATTTGTGACATCACACACGAGCCACGGGCACGATTTGTCGCCATATTGACTGTTTGCTGGAATACGAAGAAACAACATGTGTGTGACAGTTTCCTTACCCTGAAGACCTTACAATTAAGTAAACAAGACGAGTTTCTTCCAGATCTTTCTATCTTCCATCTTAAAAATTTGGGTTTTAGGGTTTAGGGTGTAGGGTTTAAGGATTGAGCAAGAAATCATGTGTGTGACAGATTCCATACCCTGCCAGCAAAATCACAGACAACAAGTCGTGTATCTTGCCATGCCTCACCACAGAAACCAACAAATCACAGGCAACAAATCATACATCTTGTCATGCCTCGCACAGATACCACCAAACCACAGGCAACAATTCGTACATCTTGCCATGCCTCACCCAGATGCCAACAAATCAAAGGCAACAAATCGTACATCTTGCCATGTCTCATACAGATACCATTAAATCGAATGTAACAAGAAAAAGTAGCAGGGGGTACGATTTGTTACGGGCATTGGGTTCTGCATCTTGTGATATCACACATGAGGCAGGGGATACGATTTGTGACATCACACTCGAGCCACGGGCACGATTTGTCGCCATATTGACTGTTTGCTGGAATCTGGAATACGAAGAAACAACATGTGTGTGACAGTTTCCTTACCCTGAAGACCTTACAATTAAGTAAACAAGACGAGTTTCTTCCAGATCTTTCTATCTTCGATCCTAAAAATTTGGGTTTTAAGGTTTAGGGTGTAGGGTTTAAGGATGGAACAAGAAATCATGTGTTTGACAGTTTCCATACCCTGCCAGCAAATCACAGACAACAAATCGTGTATCTTGCCATGCCTCCCACAGAAACTAGCAAATCACAGGCAACAAATCATAAATCTTGTCTTGCCTCGCACAGATACCACCAAATCACAGGCAACAAATCGTACATCTTGCCATGCCTCACACAGATGCCAACAAATCACAGGCAACAATTCGTACATCTTGCCATGCCTCATACAGATACCAGCAAATCGATTGTAAAAAGAAGAAGTAGCAGGGGGTACGATTTGTTACGGGCATTGGGTTCTGCACCTTGTGATATCCCACATTAGACAGGGGATACGATTTGTGACATCACACACGAGCCACGGGCACGATTTGTCGCCATATTGACTGTTTGCTGGAATACGAAGAAACAACATGTGTGACAGTTTGCTTACCCTGAAGACCTTACAATCAAGTAAACAAGACGAGTTTCTTCCAGATCTTTCTATCTTCGATCTTAAAATTTGGGTTTTAGGGTTTAGGGCGTAGGGTTTAAGAGTTGAGCAAGAAATCATGTGTGTGACAGCTTCCATACCCTGCCAGCAAATCACAGACAACAAATCGTGTATCTTGCCATGCCTCACCACAGAAACTAGCAAATCACAGGCAACAAATCATACATCTTGTCTTGCCTCGCACAGATACCACCAAATCACAGTCAACCAATCGTACATCTTGCCATGCCTCACACAGATGCCAACAAATCACAGGCAACAATTCGTACATCTGGCCATGCCTCATACAGATACCAGCAAATCGATTGTAAAAAGAAAAAGTAGCAGGGGGTACGATTTGTTACGGGCATTCGGTTCTGCACCTTGTGATATCCCACATTAGACAGGGGATACGAGTTGTGACATCACACACGAGCCACGGGCACGATTTGTCGCCATGTTGACTGTTTTTGCTGGAATACGAAGAAACAACATGTGTGTGACAGTTTCCTTACCCTGAAGACCTTACAATTAAGTAAACAAGACGAGTTTCTTCCAGATCTTTCTATCTTCGATCTTAAAAATTTGGGTTTTAGGGTTTAGGGTGTAGGGTTTAAGGATTGGACAAGAAATCATCTGTGTGACAGTTTCCATACCCTGCCAGCAAATCACAGACAACAAATCGTGTATCTTGCCATGCCTCCCACAGAAACTAGCAAATCACAGGCAACAAATCATACATCTTGTCATGCCTCGCACAGATACCACCAAATCACAGGCAACAATTCGTACATCTTGCCATGCCTCACACAGATGCCAACAAATCACAGGCAACAAATCGTACATCTGGCCATGCCTCATACAGATACCAGCAAATCGAGTGTAAAAAGAAAAAGTAGTAGGGGGTACGATTTGTTACGGGCATTGGGACCTGCATCTTGTGATATCCCACATTAGACAGGGGATACGATTTGTGACATCACACACGAGCCACGGGCACGATTTGTTGCCATGTTGACTGTTTGCCGGAATACGAAGAAACAACATGTGTGTGACAGTTTCCTTACCCTGAAGACCTTACAATTAAGTAAACAAGACGAGTTTCTTCCAGATCTTTCTATCTTCGATCTTAAAAATTTGGGTTTTAGGGTTTAGGGTGTAAGGTTTAAGGATTGAACAAGAAATCATCTGTGTGACAGTTTCCATACCCTGCCAGCAAATCACAGACAACAAATCGTGTATCTTTCCATGCCTCACCACAGAAACTAGCAAATCACAGGCAACAAATCATACATCTTGTCATGTCTCGCACAGATACCACCAAATCAAAGGCAACAAATTTGTACATCTTGCCATGCCTCACCCAGATGCCAAAAAATCAAAGGCAACAAATCGTACATCTTGCCATGTCTCATACAGATACCGGCAAATCGAATGTAAAAAGAAAAAGTAGCAGGGGGTACGATCTGTTACGGGCATTGGGTTCTGCATCTTGTGATATCACACATGAGGCAGGGGATACGAGTTGTGATATCACACACGAGCCACAGGCACGATTTGTCGCCATATTGACTGTTTGCTGGAAATCCCCTTCAAACAACATGTGTGTGACAGTTTCCTTACCCCGAAGACCTTACAATTAAGTCGAGTTTCTTCCAGATCTTTCTATCTTCTATCTTGAAAATTTGGGGTTTTAGGGTTTAGGGTGTAGGGTTTAAGGATTGAACAAGAAATCATGTGTGTGACAGTTGCCATACCCTGCCAGCAAATCACAGACAACAAATCGTGTATCTTGCCATGCCTCACACAGAAACTAGCAAATCACAGGCAACAAATCATACATCTTGTCATGCCTCGCACAGATACCACCAAATCACAGTCAACCAATCGTACATCTTGCCATGCCTCACACAGATGCCAACAAATCACAGGCAACAATTCGTACATCTTGCCATGCCTCATACAGATACCAGCAAATCGGTTGTAAAAAGAAGAAGTAGCAGGGGGTACGATTTGTTACGGGCATTGGGTTCTGCACCTTGTGATATCCCACATTAGACAGGGGATACGATTTGTGACATCACACACGAGCCACGGGCACGATTTGTCGCCATGTTGACTGTTTGCTGGAATACGAAGAAACATCATGTGTGTGACAGTTTCCTTACCCTGAAGACCTTACAATTAAGTAAACAAGACGAGTTTCTTCCAGATCTTTCTATCTTCGATCTTAAAAATTTGGGTTTTAGGGTTTAGGGTGTAGGGTTTAAGGATTGAACAAGAAATCATGTGTGTGTGACAGTTTCCATACCCTGCCAGCAAATCACAGACAACAAATCGTGTATCTTGCCATGCCTCACAAAGAAACTAGCAAATCACAGGCAGCGGATCATACATCTTGTCTTGCCTCGCACAGTTGCCACCAAATCACAGGCAACAATTCGTACATCTTGCCATGCCTCACACAGATGCCAACAAATCACAGGCAACAAATCGTACATCTTGCCATGCCTCATACAGATACCAGCAAATCGAGTGTAAAAAGAAAAAGTAGCAGGGGATACGATTTGTTACGGGCATTGGGTTCTGCACCTTGTGATATCCCACATTAGACAGGGGATACGACTTGTGACGTGACACACGAGCCACGGGCACGATTTGTCGCCATATTGACTGTTTGCTGGAAATCCCCTTCAAACAACATGTGTGTGACAGTTTCCTTACCCCGAAGACCTTACAATTAAGTCGAGTTTCTTCCAGATCTTTCTATCTTCTATCTTGAAAATTTGGGGTTTTAGGGTTTAGGGTGTAGGGTTTAAGGATTGAACAAGAAATCATGTGTGTGACAGTTGCCATACCCTGCCAGCAAATCACAGACAACAAATCGTGTATCTTGCCATGCCTCACACAGAAACTAGCAAATCACAGGCAACAAATCATACATCTTGTCATGCCTCGCACAGATACCACCAAATCACAGTCAACCAATCGTACATCTTGCCATGCCTCACACAGATGCCAACAAATCACAGGCAACAATTCGTACATCTTGCCATGCCTCATACAGATACCAGCAAATCGGTTGTAAAAAGAAGAAGTAGCAGGGGGTACGATTTGTTACGGGCATTGGGTTCTGCACCTTGTGATATCCCACATTAGACAGGGGATACGATTTGTGACATCACACACGAGCCACGGGCACGATTTGTCGCCATGTTGACTGTTTGCTGGAATACGAAGAAACATCATGTGTGTGACAGTTTCCTTACCCTGAAGACCTTACAATTAAGTAAACAAGACGAGTTTCTTCCAGATCTTTCTATCTTCGATCTTAAAAATTTGGGTTTTAGGGTTTAGGGTGTAGGGTTTAAGGATTGAACAAGAAATCATGTGTGTGTGTGACAGTTTCCATACCCTGCCAGCAAATCACAGACAACAAATCGTGTATCTTGCCATGCCTCACAAAGAAACTAGCAAATCACAGGCAGCGGATCATACATCTTGTCTTGCCTCGCACAGTTGCCACCAAATCACAGGCAACAATTCGTACATCTTGCCATGCCTCACACAGATGCCAACAAATCACAGGCAACAAATCGTACATCTTGCCATGCCTCATACAGATACCAGCAAATCGAGTGTAAAAAGAAAAAGTAGCAGGGGATACGATTTGTTACGGGCATTGGGTTCTGCACCTTGTGATATCCCACATTAGACAGGGGATACGACTTGTGACGTGACACACGAGCCACGGGCACGATTTGTCGCCATATTGACTGTTTGCTGGAATACGAAGAAACAACATGTGTGTGACAGTTTCCTTACCCTGAAGACCTTACAATTAAGTAAACAAGACGAGTTTCTTCCAGATCTTTCTATCTTCGATCTTAAAAATTTGGGTTTTAGGGTTCAGGGTGTAGGGTTTAAGGATTGAACAAGAAATCATGTGTGTGACAGATTCCATACCCTGCCAGCAAATCACAGACAACAAATCGTGTATCTTTCCATGCCTCACACAGAAACTAGCAAATCACAGGCAACAAATCATACATCTTGTCATGCCTCGCACAGATACCACCAAATCAAAGGCAACAATTTGTACATCTTGCCATGCCTCACCCAGATGCCAGCAAATCAAAGGCAACAATTCGTACATCTTGCCATGCCTCATACAGATACCAGCAAATCGAAGACAAAAAGAAAAAGTAGCAGGGGGTACGAATTGTTACGGGCATTGGGTTCTGCATCTTGTGATATCACACATGAGGCAGGGGATACGAGTTGTGACATCACACACGAGCCACGGGCACGATTTGTCGCCATGTTGACTGTTTGCTGGAATACGAAGAAACAACATGTGTGTGACAGTTTCCTTACCCTGAAGACCTTACAATTAAGTAAACAAGACGAGTTTCTTCCAGATCTTTCTATCTTCGATCTTAAAAATTTGGGGTTTTAGGGTTTAGGGTGTAGGGTTTAAGGATTGAACCAAAAATCATGTGTGTGACAGTTTCCATACCCTGCCAGTAAATCACAGACAACAAATCGTGTATCTTGCCACGCCTCACACAGAAACTAGCAAATCACAGGCAACAAATCATACATCTTGTCTTGCCTCGCACAGATACCACCAAATCACAGGCTCCGAATCGTACATCTTGCCATGCCTCACACAGATGCCAACAAATCACAGGCAACAATTCGTACATCTTGCCATGCCTCATACAGATACCAGCAAATCGACTGTAAAAAGAAAAAGTAGCAGGGGGTACGATTTGTTACGGGCATTGGGTTCTGCACCTTGTGATATCCCACATTAGACAGGGGATACGATTTGTGACATCACACACGAGCCACGGGCACGATTTGTCGCCATATTGACTGTTTGCTGGAATACGACGAAACAACATGTGTGTGACAGTTTCCTTGCCCTGAAGACCTTACAATTAAGTAAACAAGACGAGTTTCTTCCAGATCTTTCTATCTTCGATCATAAAAAAAATTTGGGTTTTAGGGTTTAGGGTGTAGGGTTTAAGGCTTGAGCAAGAGATCATGTGTGTGACAGTTTCCATACCCTGCCAGCAAATCACAGACAACAAACCGTGTACCTTGTCATGCCTCACCACAGAAACTAGCAAATCACAGGCAACAAATCATACATCTTGTCATGTCTCGCACAGATACCACCAAATCAAAGGCAACAATTCGTACATCTTGCCATGCCTCACCCAGATGCCAAAAAATCAAAGGCAACAAATCGTACATCTGGACATGCCTCATACAGATACCAGCAAATCGAGTGTAAAAAGAAAAAGTAGCAGGGGGTACGATTTGTTACGGGCATTGGGACCTGCATCTTGTGATATCCCACACTAGACCGGGGATACGACTTGTGACGTCACACACGAGCCACGGGCACGATTTGTCGCCATGTTGACTGTTTGCTGGAATACGAAGAAACAACATGTGTGTGACAGTTTCCTTACCCTGAAGACCTTACAATTAAGTAAACAAAACGAGTTTCTTCCAGATCTTTCTATCTTCGATCTTAAAAATTTGGGTTTTAGGGTTTAGGGCGTAGGGTTTAAGGATTGAACAAGAAATCATGTGTGTGACAGTTTCCATACCCTGCCAGCAAATCACAGACAACAAATCGTGTATCTTGCCATGCCTCACACAGAAACTAGCAAATCACAGGCAACAAATCATCTATCTTGGCCTGCCTCGCACACATACCACCAAATCACAGGCAACAATTCGTACATCTTGCCATGCCTCACCCAGATGCCAGCAAATCACAGGCAACAATTCGTACATCTTGCCATGTCTCATACAGATACCAGCAAATCGAATGTAAAATGAAGAAGTAGCAGGGGGTACGATTTGTTACGGGCATTGGGTTCTGCATCTTGTGACAACACACATGAGGCAGGGAATACGAGTTGTGATATCATACACGAGCCACGGGCACGATTTGTCGCCATGTTGACTGTTTGCTGGAATACGAAGAAACAACATGTGCGTGACAGTTTCCTTACCCTGAAGACCTTACAATTAAGTAAACAAGACGAGTTTCTTCCAGATCTTTCTATCTTCGATCTTAAAAATTTGGGTTTTAGGGTTTAGGGTGTGGGGTTTAAGGATTGAACAAGAAATCATGTGTGTGACAGTTTCCAAACCCTGCCAGCAAATCACAGACAACAAATCGTGTATCTTGCCATGCCTCCCACAGAAACTAGCAAATCACAGGCAACAAATCATACATCTTGTCATGCCTCGCACAGATACCACCAAATCACAGGCAACAATTCGTACATCTTGCCATGCCTCACACAGATGCCAACAAATCACAGGCAACAAATCGTACATCTGGCCATGCCTCATACAGATACCAGCAAATCGACTGTAAAAAGAAAAAGTAGTAGGGGGTACGATTTGTTACGGGCATTGGGACCTGCATCTTGTGATATCACGCATGAGGCAGGGGATCCGAGTTGTGAAATCACACACGAGCCACGGGCACGATTTGTCGCCATGTTGGCTGTTTGCTGGAATACGAAGAAACAACATGTGTGTGACAGTTTCCTTACCCTGAAGACCTTACAATTAAGTAAACAAGACGAGTTTCTTCCAGATCTTTCTATCTTCGATCTTAAAAATTTGGGTTTTAGAGTTTAGGGTGCAGGGTTTAAGGCTTGAGCAAGAGATCATGTGTGTGACAGTTTCCATACCCTGCCAGCAAATCACAGACAACAAACCGTGTACCTTGTCATGCCTCACCACAGAAACTAGCAAATCACAGGCAACAAATCATACATCTTGTCATGTCTCGCACAGATACCACCAAATCAAAGGCAACAATTCGTACATCTTGCCATGCCTCACCCAGATGCCAAAAAATCAAAGGCAACAAATCGTACATCTGGACATGCCTCATACAGATACCAGCAAATCGAGTGTAAAAAGAAAAAGTAGCAGGGGGTACGATTTGTTACGGGCATTGGGTTCTGCACCTTGTGATATCCCACATTAGACAGGGGATACGACTTGTGACGTCACACACGAGCCACGGGCACGATTTGTCGCCATGTTGACTGTTTGCTGGAATACGAAGAAACAACATGTGTGTGACAGTTTCCTTGCCCTGAAGACTTTACAATTAAGTAAACAAGACGAGTTTCTTCCAGATCTTTCTATCTTCGATCTTAAAAATTTGGGTTTTAGGGTTCAGGGTGTAGGGTTTAAGGATTGAACAAGAAATCATGTGTGTGACAGTTTCCATACCCTGCCAGCAAATCACAGACAACAAATCGTGTATCTTGCCATGCCTCACACAGAAACTAGCAAATCACAGGCAACAAATCATACATCTTGTCTTGCCTCGCACAGATACCACCAAATCACAGGCAACCAACCGTACATCTTGCCATGCCTCACACAGATGCCAACAAATCACAGGCAACAAAACGTACATCTTGCCATGCCTCATACAGATACCAGCAAATCGATTGTAGAAAGAAAAAGTAGTAGGGGGTACGATTTGTTACGGGCATTGGGACCTGCATCTTGTGATATCCCACACTAGACCGGGGATACGACTTGTGACGTCACACACGAGCCACGGGCACGATTTGTCGCCATGTTGGCTGTTTGCTGGAATACGAAGAAACAACATGTGTGTGACAGTTTCCTTACCCTGAAGACCTTACAATTAAGTAAACAAGACGAGTTTCTTCCAGATCTTTCTATCTTCGATCTTAAAAATTTGGGTTTTAAGGTTTAGGGTGTAGGGTTTAAGGATTGGGCAAGAAATCATGTGTGTGACAGATTCCATACCCTGCCAGCAAATCACAGACAACAACTCGTGTATCTTGCCATGCCTCACACAGAAACTAGCAAATCACAAGCAACAAATCAGACATCTTGTCATGCCTCGCACAGATTCAATTCATACATCTTGCCATGCCTCACACAGATGCCAACAAATCACAAGCAACAATTCGTACATCTTGCCATGCCTCATACAGATACCAGCAAATCGAGTGTAAAAAGAAAAAGTAGCAGGGGGTACGATTTGTTACTGGCATTGGGACCTGCATCTTGTGATATCCCACATTAGACAAGGGATACGACTTGTGACGTCACACACGAGCCACGGGCACGATTTGTCGCCATATTGACTGTTTGCTGGAATACGAAGAAACAACATGTGTGTGACAGTTTCCTTACCCTGAAGGCCTTACAATTAAGTAAACAAGACGAGTTTCTTCCAGATCTTTCTATCTTCGATCTTAAAAATTTGGGTTTTAGGGTTCAAGGTGTAGGGTTTAAGGATTGGGCAAGAAATCATGTGTGTGACAGATTCCATACCCTGCCAGCAAATCACAGACAACAAATCGTGTATCTTGCCATGCCTCACCACAGAAACTAGCAAATCACAGGCAACAAATCATACATCTTGTCATGCCTCGCACAGATACCACCAAATCACAGGCAACAACTCGTGCATCTTGCCATGCCTCACCCAGATGCCAGCAAATCAAAGGCAACAATTCGTACATCTTGCCATGCCTCATACAGATACCAGCAAATCGATTGTAAAAAGAAAAAGTAGCAGGGGGTACGATTTGTTACGGGCATTGGGTTCCTGCACCTTGTGATATCCCACATTAGACAGGGGATACGACTTGTGACGTCACACACGAGCCACGGGCACGATTTGTCGCCATGTTGACTGTTTGCTGGAATACGAAGAAACAACATGTGTGTGACAGTTTCCTTACCCTGAAGACTTTACAATTAAGTAAACAAGACGAGTTTCTTCCAGATCTTTCTATCTTCGATCTTAAAAACTTGGGTTTTAGGGTTTAGGGTGTAGGGTTTAAGGATTGAACAAGAAATCATGTGTGTGACAGTTTCCATACCCTGCCAGCAAATCACAGACAACAAATCGTGTATCTTGCCATGCCTCACCACAGAAACTAGCAAATCACAGGCAACAAATCATACATCTTGTCTTGCCTCGCACAGATACCACCAAATCACAGGCAACAAATCGTACATCTTGCCATGCCTCACACAGATGCCAACAAATCCCAGGCAACAATTCGTACATCTTGCCATGCCTCATACAGATACCAGCAAATCGATTGTAAAAAGAAAAAGTAGCAGGGGGTACGATTTGTTACGGGCATTGGGACCTGCATCTTGTGATATCCCACATTAGACAAGGGATACGACTTGTGACGTCACACACGAGCCACGGGCACGATTTGTCGCCATGTTGACTGTTTGTTGTGTATCTTGCCATGCCTCACCACAGAAACTAGCAAATCACAGGCAACAAATCATACGTCTTGTCATGCCTCACACAGATACCACCAAATCACAGGCAACAACTCGTGCATCTTGCCATGCCTCACCCAGATGCCAGCAAATCAAAAGCAACAATTCGTACATCTGGCCATGCCTCATACAGATACCAGCAAATCGATTGCAAAAAAAGTAGGGGGTGCGATGTGTTACGGGCATTGGGTTCTGCATCTTGTGATATCACACATGAGGCAGGGAATACGAGTTGTGATATCACACACGAGCCACGGGCACGATTTGTCACCATGTTGACTGTTTGCTGGAATACGAAGAAACAACATGTGTGTGACAGTTTCCTTACCCTGAAGACCTTACAATTAAGTAAACAAGACGAGTTTCTTCCAGATCTTTCTATCTTCGATCGTAAAAATTTGGGTTTTAGGGTTTAGGGTGTAGGGTTTAAGGATTGAACAAGAAATCATGTGTGTGTGACAGCTTCCATACCCTGCCAGCAAATCACAGACAACAAATCGTGTATCTTGCCATGCCTCACACAGAAACTAGCAAATCACAGGCAACAAATCATGCATCTTGTCATGCCTCGCACAGATACCACCAAATCACAGGCAACAAATCGTACATCTTGCCATGCCTCACACAGACTCCAACAAATCACAGGCAACAATTCGTACATCTGGCCATGCCTCGTACAGATACCAGCAAATCGATTGTAAAAAAGTAGGGGTACGATATGTTTCGGGCATTGGGTTCTGCATCTTGTGATATCCCACATTAGACAGGGGATACGAGTTGTGATATCACACACGAGCCACGGGCACGATTTGTTGCCATGTTGACTGTTTGCTGGAATACGAAGAAACAACATGTGTGTGTGACAGTTTCCTTACCCTGAAGACCTTACAATTAAGTAAACAAGACGAGTTTCTTCCAGATCTTTCTATCTTCGATCTTAAAAACTTGGGTTTTAGGGTTTAGGGTGTAGGGTTTAAGGATTGAACAAGAAATCATGTGTGTGACAGTTTCCATACCCTGCCAGCAAATCACAGACAACAAATCGTGTATCTTGCCATGCCTCACACAGAAACTAGCAAATCACAGGCAACAAATCATACATCTTGTCATGCCTCGCACAGATACCACCAAATCACAGGCAACAAATCGTACATCTTGCCATGCCTCACACAGATGCCAACAAATCACAGGCAACAAATCGTACATCTGGCCATGCCTCATACAGATACCAGCAAATCGATTGTAAAAAGAAAAAGTAGCAGGGGGTACGATTTGTTACCTGCATTGGGACCTGCACCTTGTGATATCCCACATTAGACAGGGGATACGAGTTGTGACATCACACACGAGCCACGGGCACGATTTGTCGCCATATTGACTGTTTGCTGGAATACGAAGAAACAACATGTGTGTGACAGTTTCCTTACCCTGAAGACCTTACAATTAAGTAAACAAGACGAGTTTCTTCCAGATCTTTCTATCTTCGATCGTAAAAATTTGGGTTTTAGGGTTTAGGGTGTAGGGTTTAAGGATTGAACAAGAAATCCTGTGTGTGACAGTTTCCATACCCTGCCAGCAAATCACAGACAACAAATCGTGTATCTTGCCATGCCTCACACAGAAACTAGCAAATCACAGGCAACAAATCATACATCTTGTCTTGGCTCGCACAGATACCACCAAATCAACGCAACAAATCGTACATCTTGCCATGCCTCACACAGATGCCAACAAATCAAAGGCAACAATTCGTACATCTTGCCATGCCTCATACAGATACCAGCGAATCGAGTGTAGAAAGAAAAAGTAGCAGGGGGTACGATTTGTTACGGGCATTGGGACCTGCATCTTGTGATATCCCACATTAGACAGGGGATACGATTTGTGACATCATGCGCGAGCCACGGGCACGATTTGTCGCCATGTTGACTGTTTGCTGGAATACGAAGAAACAACATGTGTGTGACAGTTTCCTTACCCTGAAGACCTTACAATTAAGTAAACAAGACCAGTTTCTTCCAGATCTTTCTATCTTCGATCTTAAAAATTTGGGTTTTAAGGTTTAGGGTGTAGGGTTTAAGGATTGAACAAGAAATCATGTGTGTGACAGTTTCCATACCCTGCCAGCAAATCACAGACAACAAATCGTGTATCTTGCCATGCCTCCCACAGAAACTAGCAAATCACAGGCAACAAATCATACATCTTGTCTTGCCTCGCACAGATTCAATTCGTACATCTTGCCATGCCTCACACAGATGCCAACAAATCACAGGCAACAATTCGTACATCTTGCCATGCCTCATACAGATACCAGCAAGTCGATTGTAAAAAGAAAAAGTAGCAGGGGGTACGATTTGTTACGGGCATTGGGTTCTGCACCTTGTGATATCCCACATTAGACAGGGAATACGAGTTGTGATATCACACACGAGCCACGGGCACGATTTGTCGCCATATTGACTGTTTGCTGGAATACGAAGAAACAACATGTGCGTGACAGTTTCCTTACCCTGAAGACCTTACAATTAAGTAAACAAGACGAGTTTCTTCCAGATCTTTCTATCTTCGATCTTAAAAAATTTGGGTTTTAGGGTTTACGGTGTAGGGTTTAAGGATTGAGCAAGAAATCATGTGTGCGACAGATTCCATACCCTGCCAGCAAATCACAGACAACAAATCGTGTATCTTGCCATGCCTCACCACAGAAACCAACAAATCACAGGCAACAAATCATACATCTTGTCATGCCTCGCACAGATACCACCAAACCACAGGCAACAACTCGTACATCTTGCCATGCCTCACCCAGATGCCAACAAATCAAAGGCAACAAATCGTACATCTTGCCATGTCTCATACAGATACCAGCAAATCGAATGTAACAAGAAAAAGTAGCAGGGGGTACGATTTGTTACGGGCATTGGGTTCTGCATCTTGTGATATCACACATGAGGCAGGGGATACGATTTGTGACATCACACTCGAGCCACGGGCACGATTTGTCGCCATGTTGACTGTTTGCCGGAATACGAAGAAACAACATGTGTGTGACAGTTTCCTTACCCTTAAAACCTTACAATTAAGTAAACAAGACGAGTTTCTTCCAGATCTTTCTATCTTCGATCTTAAAAATTTGGGTTTTAAGGTTTAGGGTGTAGGGTTTAAGGATTGAACAAGAAATCATGTGTTTGACAGTTTCCATACCCTGCCAGCAAATCACAGACAACAAATCGTGTATCTTGCCATGCCTCACACAGAAACTAGCAAATCACAGGCAACAAATCATAAATCTTGTCTTGCCTCGCACAGATACCACCAAATCACAGGGAACAAATCGTACATCTTGCCATGCCTCACACAGATGCCAACAAATCACAGGCAACAATTCGTACATCTTGCCATGCCTCATACAGATACCAGCAAATCGATTGTAAAAAGAAGAAGTAGCAGGGGGTACGATTTGTTACGGGCATTGGGTTCTGCACCTTGTGATATCCCACATTAGACAGGGGATACGATTTGTGACATCACACACGAGCCACGGGCACGATTTGTCGCCATATTGACTGTTTGCTGGAATACGAAGAAACAACATGTGTGACAGTTTGCTTACCCTGAAGACCTTACAATCAAGTAAACAAGACGAGTTTCTTCCAGATCTTTCTATCTTCGATCTTAAAATTTGGGTTTTAGGGTTTAGGGCGTAGGGTTTAAGAGTTGAGCAAGAAATCATGTGTGTGACAGCTTCCATACCCTGCCAGCAAATCACAGACAACAAATCGTGTATCCTGCCATGCCTCACCACAGAAACTAGCAAATCACAGGCAACAAATCATACATCTTGTCTTGCCTCGCACAGATACCACCAAATCACAGTCAACCAATCGTACATCTTGCCATGCCTCACACAGATGCCAACAAATCACAGGCAACAATTCGTACATCTGGCCATGCCTCATACAGATACCAGCAAATCGAGTGTAAGAAGAAAAAGTAGCAGGGGGTACGATTTGTTACGGGCATTGGATTTTGCACCTTGTGATATCCCACATTAGACAGGGGATACGAGTTGTGACATCACACACGAGCCACGGGCACGATTTGTCGTCATGTTGACTGTTTTTGCTGGAATACGAAGAAACAACATGTGTGTGACAGTTTCCTTACCCTGAAGACCTTACAATTAAGTAAACAAGACGAGTTTCTTCCAGATCTTTCTATCTTCGATCTTAAAAACTTGGGTTTTAGGGTTTAGGGTGTAGGGTTTAAGGATTGAACAAGAAATCATGTGTGTGACAGTTTCCATACCCTGCCAGCAAATCACAGACAACAAATCGTGTATCTTGCCATGCCTCCCACAGAAACTAGCAAATCACAGGCAACAAATCATACATCTTGTCATGCCTCGCACAGATACCACCAAATCACAGGCAACAATTCGTACATCTTGCCATGCCTCACACAGATGCCAACAAATGACAGGCAACAAATCGTACATCTGGCCATGCCTCATACAGATACCAGCAAATCGCGTGTAAAAAGAAAAAGTAGTAGGGGGTACGATTTGTTACGGGCATTGGGACCTGCATCTTGTGATATCCCACATTAGACAGGGGATGCGACTTGTGACGTCACACACGAGCCACGGGCACGATTTGTCGCCATGTTGACTGTTTGCTGGAATACGAAGAAACAACATGTGTGTGACAGTTTCCTTACCCTGAAGACCTTACAATTAAGTAAAAAAGACGAGTTTCTTCCAGATCTTTCTATCTTCGATCTTAAAAATTTGGGTTTTAGGGTTTAGGGTGTAGGGTTTAAGGATTGAACAAGAAATCATGTGTGTGACAGCTTGCATACCCTGCCAGCAAATCACAGACAACAATTCGTGTATCTTGCCATGCCTCACCACAGAAACTAGCAAATCACAGGCAACAAATCATACATCTTGTCATGCCTCGCACAGATACCACCAAATCACAGGCAACAATTTGTACATCTTGCCATGCCTCACCCAGATGCCAGCAAATCAAAGGCAACAAATCGTACATCTTGCCATGTCTCATACAGATACCGGCAAATCGAATGTGTGACAGTTTCCTTACCCCGAAGACCTTACAATTAAGTAAACAAGACGAGTTTCTTCCAGATCTTTCTATCTTCTAGAAAATTTGGGGTTTTAGGGTTTAGGGTGTAGGGTTTAAGGATTGAACAAGAAATCATGTGTGTGACAGTTGCCATAC
>CAJNDS010000708.1:0-10000 GCA_905221605.1 Symbiodinium natans | reverse complement strand
CCCCCCCCCCCCCCCCCCCCCCCCCCCCCCCCCCCCCCCCCCCCCCCCCCCCCCCCCCCCCCCCCCCCCCCCCCCCCCCCCCCCCCCCCCTCCCCCACTCCCCCACTCCCCCACTCCCCCACTCCCCCACTCCCCCACTCCCCCACTCCCCCACTCCCCCACTCCCCCACTCCCCCACTCCCCCACTCCCTCCGCTCTCAGCTCCCTCACTCCCCCCCCCACTTCCCCAATGTGTCACGACGTGCTACCACTCTCCCCCATCCCCCACTCCCTTGCCCTCTTCTGGCCCAAGTCCAGGTTTCGGGCTCGAAACCCCCAACCTGGACCACTTCCAGCACTTTTCACGCACTGTATCCTGCTTCTGCGCTCCCCCACTCCCCCCAATCTCCCACTCCCCCAACTAGACGCCGGGGGGGAGTGGGGGGGAGTGGGGGGTTTGGGGGAAACCCAGGCTCCGAAGGGTTTGGCTCGAAACCCTTCAGGCTCCGAAGGGTTTGGGGAAACCCTTCAGGCTCCGAAGGGTTTGGGGAAAACCCTTCAGGCTCCGAAGGGTTTGGGGAAACCCTTCAGGCTCCGAAGGGTTTGGGGAAACCCTTCAGGCTCCGAAGGGTTTGGGGAAACCCTTCAGGCTCCGAAGGGTTTGGGAAACCCTTCAGGCTCCGAAGGGTTTGGGGAAACCCTTCAGGCTCCGAAGGGTTTGGGGAAACCCTTCAGGCTCCGAAGGGTTTGGGGAAACCCTTCAGGCTCCGAAGGGTTTGGGGAAACCCTTCAGGCTCCGAAGGGTTTGGAGAAACCCTTCAGGCTCCGAAGGGTTTGGGGAAACCCTTCAGGCTCCGAAGGGTTTGGGGAAACCCTTCAGGCTCCGAAGGGCTTGGAGAAACCCTTCAGGCTCCGAAGGGTTTGGGGAAACCCTTCAGGCTCCGAAGGGTTTGGAGAAACCCTTGAGGCTCCGAAGGGTTTGGGGAAACCCTTCAGGCTCCGAAGGGTTTGGGGAAACCCTTCAGGCTCCGAAGGGTTTGGAGAAACCCTTCAGGCTCCGAAGGGTTTGGGGAAACCCTTCAGGCTCCGAAGGGTTTGGGGAAACCCTGCAGGCTCCGATCGGCGGGAGTGGGGGAGTGGGGGAGTGGGGGTGCGGGGGAGTTGGGGTTTGGGACAAACTCCCCCCAATCTCCCACTCCCCCAACTCCCCAACTCCCCACTCCCCCAATCCCCCACTCCCCCACTCCCCCACTCCCCCACTCCCCCCCACTCCAAACCACTCCCCCACACTCCCCCCCACTCCAACCCACTCCCCCCCACTCTCCCCCACTCCCCCCCACTCCCCCCCACTCTCCCCCACATCTCCCCCACATCTCCCCCACATCTCCTCCACATCTCCCCCACATCTCCCCCACATCTCCCCCACATCTCCCCCACATCTCCCCCACATCTCCCCCACATCTCCCCCACATCTCCCCCACATCTCCCCCACATCTCCCCCACATCTCCCCCACATCTCCCCCACATCTCCCCCACATCTCCCCCACATCCCCCCCACATCTCCCCCACATCTCCCCCACATCTCCCCCACATCTCCCCCACATCTCCCCCACATCTCCCCCACATCTCCCCCACATCTCCCCCACATCTCCCCCACATCTCCCCCACATCTCCCCCACATCTCCCCCACATCTCCCCCACATCTCCCCCTCATCTCCCCCACATCTCCCCCACATCTCCCCCACATCTCCCCCACATCTCCCCCACATCTCCCCCACATCTCCCCCACATCTCCCCCACAGCTCCTCTCCCCCACATCTTTCTCCCCCACATCCCCCTCCCCCACATTCCCCCTCCCCCCCAGCCCCGCCCCCACAATCCCTCCCCCACTCCACTCCCCACATCCCCGCCCCCACATCCCCCCCGGAACACCACACCATAGCCCCCCCCCCCACATCCCCCCCCCACATCCCCCCCCCCCACATCCCCCCCCCCCACATCCCCCCCCCCACATCCCCCCCCCCACATCCCCCCACCCCAATCCCCCCCCCCATCCCCCACATCCCCCCCCCCCACATCCGCCCCCCCCCCACATCCCACCCACAGCCCCACATCCCCCCCCCCCACAACCTGCCACCCCCCCCCCCACATCCCCCCCCCCCCCCGCCACATTCCCCCACCTGTGGCCCCCACTCACAACCACATCCCTCATTCCCCACCCCACTCCCCGCACTCCCCCACTTCCAACCCCCACTCCCACCCCACTCCCCCACCCCCCCTCCCCCACTCCCCACTCCCCCACTCCCCACTCCCCCACTCCCCCACTCCCCCAATCCCCCACAGGCCCAAAACCAGGCCCAAAACCCTAGGCCCAAAACCCTAGGCCCAAAACCCTGAACTCTAAACCCTAAACCCTAAACCCTAAACCCTTCCCCCTACACCCTAAACCCTAAACCCTAAACCCTAAACCCGAAACCCTAAACCCAAAACCCTAAACCCTAAACCCTAAATAGCGCTATAAAACATATTTTACGACAAGAACAACGGGAGTGGGGGAGCGGGGAGGGTTTTGGGCCTAGGGTTTTGGGCCTAGGGTTTTGGGCCTAGGGTTTTGGGCCTAGGGTTTTGGGCCTAGGGTTTTGGGCCTAGGGTTTTGGGCCTAGGGTTTTGGACCTCGGGTTTTGGGCCTAGGGTGTTGGGCCTAGGGTTTTGGGCCTAGGATTTTGGGCCTAGGGTTTTGGGCCTAGGGTTAGGCCTAGGGTTTTGGGTCTAGGGTTTTGGGCCTAGGTTTTGGGCCTAGGGTTTTGGGCCGAGGGTTTTGGGCCTAGGGTTTTGGGTCTAGGTTTTTGGGCCTAGGGTTTTGGGCCTAGGGTTTTGGGCCTAGGGTTTTGGGTGTAAGGGTTTTGGGCTGAAGGGGTTTGGGCCTAAGGGTTTTGGGCCTAGGTTTTTAGGCCTAGGGTTTAGGGTTTAGGGTTTAGGGTTTAGGGTTTAGGGTTTAGGGTTTAGGGTTTAGGGTTTAGGGTTTAGGGTTTAGGGTTTAGGGTTTAGGGTTTAGGGGTTAGGTTTAGGGTTTAGGGTTTTAGGGGTTTAGGGTTTAGGGTTTAGGGTTTAGGGTTTAGGGTTTAGGGTTTAGGGTTTAGGGTTTAGGGTTTAGGGTTTAGGGTTTAGGGTTTAGGGTTTAGGGTTTAGGGTTTAGGGTTTAGGGTTTAGGGTTTAGGGTTTAGGGTTTAGGGTTTAGGGTTTAGGGTTTAGGGTTTAGGGTTTAGGGTTTAGGGTTTAGGGTTTAGGGTTTAGGGTTTAGGTTTTAGGGTTTAGGGTTTAGGGTTTAGGGTTTAGGGTTTAGGGTTTAGGGTTTAGGGTTTAGGGTTTAGGGTTTAGGGTTTAGGGAGCTTTGGGTAAATTGAACCTATGGACCTAAAAGGGGTTTAAGTAAATTGAAGAAATATGAAAGGAGAAAGAGTTCAGGACAAACCAAAAAAGATACCAACTTCACTGGCGCAGTTAGCGCAGCTCTAAAATTTAGGGTTTAGGGTTTAGGGTTTAGGGTTTAGGGTTTAGGGTTTAGGGTTTAGGGTTTAGGGTTTAGGGTTTAGGGTTTAGGGTTTAGGGTTTAGGGTTTAGGGTTTAGGGTTTGGGTTTTAGGTTTAGGGTTTAGGGTTTAGGGTTTAGGGTTTAGGGTTTAGGGTTTAGGGTTTAGGGTTTAGGGTTTAGGGTTTAGGGTTTAGGGTTTAGGGTTTAGGGTTTAATAGAAATTGTATAGGGTTTGGGTCCCAAAAACTCCTTTGGCACCGGCCAACCTTTTCTTCATAGATTGAGATAAAAAGGTTGGCCGATAGTCACTAAACTCATGGGGCAGCTTCTTTTCACCGGCCAACCTTTTGCTCTTGTTTTAGTACAGCAAGGTTGGCCGGTGCCAAAAACGCGCTTTTTCACCGGCCAACCTGTTCTCTTTAAAAAAAGAGCAAAAGGTTGGCCGGTGAAAGTAGCTGACACAAGGTTGGCCGGTGAAAAAAACGTGCTTTTTCACCGGCCAACCCGCCCTGCTCTCTTCAAAAAGAGCAGAAAAGGTTGGCCGGTGAAAAAAAACGTGTTTTTTCACCGGCCAACCCGCCCTGCTCTCTTCAAAAAGAGCAGAAAAGGTTGGCCGGCGAAAGAGGCTGACTCATGAGCCAGGGCTGAATTTGGAGCTTTAGTTAGGGCCCGGGCTTGACTTGGGGGCGCCCCAGGCTATTTTGGAACCTGATTTGAGGTAATTTGGGGTGACCTAGTTCTTCTGCACCTTAATTTCGAATTCAATTTGGGGCCTACTGAGGCTTAAATTGGAGCTTAATTTAGAACTTCATTTGAGGTCCCGACGAAGCCTAGTTTGGAGCATCATTTGGGCCTTCTGCTCCTTGATTTGAGGCTCCGGGGAGTTGGGCCTCCGGGGCCTGAATTGGCGCTTCCCGGAATTTCGTTTGGGTCCTAATTTGGGTCCTAATTTTTCTGTGCCTTCTGGAGCTTCTCTTGAAGCCTAATTTAGGATCTTTCAAACTTCATTTGGGGCTTGGGGCTTGTTGATTTGGAACCTGATTTGGGGCTTCCTGTTTGCCGGGGTGTAAGTTGAGCAGGGCCTGATTTAAGCCTCCAGAAGTTTGTGCCGGAAAGGCGGGAGGGTTTTGGAGGTGTTTGGGGGGGAGAAGTCTGCGGGGGTTTGAGTTTTGGCTTTGGGGCCTGCTCTTGATTGAAGTTTTGGTCAACAGTACGGCGGGCACTGTTGACTACAGGCGAACTAATTTTTCTCCATGTGAAAGTCAGCGACCGTGCTTCTGCGTAACCAGTCCATGAACCTGTACAAGAGCATGCAAATTGGCCTGGGCCAGTGCTCGGCTGCACTGTGAGTCACGTGCCACAAGCGTTCGGGAAGCAAGGATCAGAAAGGGACCACAGCGTAGGTTGTGTAAATTTGCACGGTATGTTGCATGTTCCCTATCAAGGCAGGCCCCCTCCGGAAAGCATCTAGCAAGTACACTCTGTCTTCAAAAGATTTCAGAGCAGTCCAATAATCGTAGAAACGGGAATTCTCTGTGGTGCTGCGGATCTGCAGCAGGCTTATGGCTCCTGTTGGCCAGGCGCTGTATTCGCGCAAGAGTTGCAACTTGAAGCCAAGCCTCTCCAACATGTTGCCTACACACAGCGGCGAGAATATCACACCGTTGCGTATAGAGTCCCACTCGTGGACATACTCTTCTTGCTCAATGGAGTATTCCACTCTGCCAAAAGCATTGTTGATGGAAACCTTGGCACTCTGAAGCTGCTTCGTTTTGAACCTTTTGCGGTCGTCGAAGCTTTCGAAGTACAGAGTATCTCCGGCAAGAGTCAGAAAGCACCACCTTGGTTGGCACAGGTGTGCCGCCCCACTCGAGAGAGGTACTTGAATGCCGGCTTGCAGTATACCTTCTTCCATAGCCCACTTCAAGCCAGACTTACGGAAAGGAGGCCCTGCCGCCATCGATGCCAAGTACTTTGCCTTCAGGGTACGTCGAGCTTTCCACCATTCACGGCGCAAGGCCCTTGCAACAGTGTGCTTGCCACGCCAATGTGTGCGGCACTTGCGCTTCATCTTGACATTGGTGAAGGGCTCCTTCTTGCGATAGTGCACGTACGTCCAATGCAGACGAAAGTCGCGATTGCCTTGGCGCCACCGAGCAGCGGCTTTCAAATACTTTTGACTGCCTTCGCTGATGCCTGGACTGGCAGCAGGGATTGGCCGGCCCATCACGAAATGCTTCAGGCGTTGCTTCTTCTTGTGGAGCCAACTCGTCCGCAACTCGAACTTGCTTTCTTCTCCTGCCCTTGTGCGAAGAAGACACTGCTCGTTAGTAGATAACGCGCAGAGCGAACCCAAGTCAAAGGCAGCTTGGTACACCGGCGACTTGATGCGGCGCCAATGTTTGAGGAGCCTTTGCAAGTTCCCTTTGCCTACACGGGAAGAGAGCGCCCGCTGCAAAGTGTCTACGCAGCACAGCACGCAGCGTGTTCCGGTGGGCTGGGCGGGTCCACCACGCCCGTCCTGCGCAAACAGACACGGTCTGGCTGCGCTGCCCGCAGGATCCTCCAAGCCAGCGCAATACTTCGGCATGGCGGCAAGCTGCAAGCTGCAAGACAACTTCTAGTTACCCGACAATTGCCCCTTGTGATCTAGGTTTCTTACAAGTGGGCACGTGGTATGATCCGTGTGCTGTTGACTTGAGCAAAAGTTCTGCGGCGCGTGCAAGTGGCCTGCTGCTACTCAGTTGGCCCAACATGAACCTAGAAGCTCCGTCGGCTGCTGGATTCCCTCTTCATATAGGTGGAATTGGTCATTTCTTGAAGCTGGGACCTTCATATAGGTGGAATTGGTCATTTCCTGAAGCTGGGACCTTCATATCGGTGGAATTGGTCATTTCCTGAGGCTGGGACTTTCATATAGGTGGAATTGGTCATTTCCTGAGGCTGGGACCTTCATATAGGTGGGATCGGTCATTTCCTGAGGCTGGGACCTTCATATAGGCGGAATTGGTCAATTCCTGATGCTGGACCTTCATTTAGGTGGAATTGGTCATTTCCTGAGGCTGGGACCTTCATATAGGCAGAATTAATCATTTCCTGAAACTGGGACCTTCATAGGTGGAATTGGTCATTTCCTGAGGCTGGGACCTTCATATAGGTGGAACTGGTCATTTCCTGAGGCTAGGACCTTCATACAGGTGGAATTGGTCATTTCCTGAGGTTGGGACCTTCATATAGGTGGAATTGGTCATTTCCTGAGGCTGGGACCTTCATATAGGTGGAATTGGTCATTTCTTGAAGCTGGGACCTTCCTCTAGGTGGAATTGGTCATTTCCTGAAGCTGGGACCTTCATATCGGTGGAATTGGTCATTTCCTGAGGCTGGGACTTTCATATAGGTGGAATTTGTCATTTCCTGAGGCTGGGACCTTCATATAAGTGGAATTGGTCATTTCCTGAGGCTGGGACCTTCATATAGCTAGAATTGGTTATTTCCTGAGGCTGGGACCTTCATATAGGCAGACTTGGTCATTTCGTGAGGCTGGGACTTTCATATAGGTGGAATTGGTCATTTACTGAGGCTGGGACCTTCATATAGGCGGAATTGGTCATTTCCTGAAGCTGGGACCTTCATATAGGTGGAATTGGTCATTTCCTGAGGCTGGGACCTTCATATAGGTGGAATTGGTCATGTCCTGAGGCTGGTGGAATTGGTCATTTCCTGAGGCTGGGACCTTCATGTAGGCCGAATTGGTCATTTCCTGAGGCTGGGACCTTCATATAGGCGGAATTGGTCATTTCCTGAGGCTGGGACTTTCATATAAGTGGAATTGGTCATTTCCTGAGGCTGGGACCTTCATATAGGTGGAATTGGTCATTTCCTGAAGCTGGGACCTTCATATATGTGGAATTGGTCATTTCCTGAGGCTGGGACTTTTATATAGGTGGATTTGGTCATTTTCTGAGGCTGGGACCTTCAGATAATATAGGTGGCATTGGTCATTTCCTGACGCTGGGACCTTCATATAGGTGGAATTGGTCATTTCCTGAGGCTGGGACCTTCATTGGTTATTTCCTGAGGCTGGGACCTTCATATAGGTGGAATTGGTCATTTCCTGAGGCTGGGACCTTCATATAGGTGGAATTGGTCATTTTTTGAGCCTGGGAGGTCATTTCCTGAGGCTGGGACCTTCATATAGGTGGAATTGGTCATTTCCTGGGACCTTCATAGGTGGAATTGGTCATTTCCTGAGGCTGGGACCTTCATATAGGTGGAATTGGTCATTTCCTGCGGCTGGGGCCTTCATATAGGTCATTCCCTGAGGTTGGGACGTTCATATAGGTGGAATTGGTCATTTCCTGAGGCTGAGACCTTCATCTAGGTGGAACTGGTCATTTCCTGTCATCTAGGTGGAACTGGTCATTTCCTGAGGTGGGGCCTTCATATAGGTGGAATTGGTCATTTCCTGAGGCTGGGACCTTCATATAGGTGGAATTGGTCATTTCCTGAGGCTGGGGACCTTCATATAGGTGGAATTGGTCATTTCCTGAAGCTGGGACCTTCATATCGGTGGAATTGGTCATTTCCTGAAGCTGGGACCTTCATATCCGTGGAATAGTTGCATTTCCTGAGGCTGGGACCTTCATATAGGTGGATTTGGTCATTTCCTGAGGCTGGGACCTTCAGATAATATAGGTGGCGTTGGTCATTTCCTGAGGCTGCGACCTTCATATAGGTGGAATTGGTCATTTCCTGAGGCTGGGACCTTCATATAGGTGGAATTGGTCATTTCCTGAGGCTGGGACCTTCATTTAGGTGGAATTAGTCATTTCCTGAGGCTGGGACCTTCATATAGGTGGAACTGGTCATTTCCTGAGGCTGGTACCTTCATATAAGTGGAATTGGTCATTTCCTGAGGCTGGGACCTTCATATAGGTGGAATTGGTCATTTCCTGAGGCTGGGGACCTTCATATAGCTGGAATTGGTCATTTCCTGAAGCTGGGGACCATCATATAGGCGGAATTGGTCATTTCCTGAGGCTGGGATATAGGTGGAACTGGTCATTTCCTGAGGCTGGGACCTTCATATACAATTGGTCATTTCCTGAGGTTGGGACCTTCATATAGGTGGAATTGGTCATTTCCTGAGGCTGGGACCTTCATAAAGGTGGAATTGGTCATTTCTTGAAGCTGGGACCTTCATATAGGTGGAATTGGTCATTTCCTGAAGCTGGGACCTTCATATTGGTGGAATTGGTCATTTCCTGAGGCTGGGACTTTCATATAGGTGGAATTGGTCATTTCCTGAGGCTGGGACCTTCATATAACTGGAATTGGTCATTTCCTGAGGCTGGGACCTTCATATAGCTAGAATTGGTTATTTCCTGAGGCTGGGACCTTCATATAGCTAGAATTGGTTATTTCCTGAGGCTGGGACCTTCATATAGGCAGAATTGGTCACTTCCTGAGGCTGGGACTTTCATATAGGTGGAATTGGTCATTTACTGAGGCTGGGACCTTCATATAGGCGGACTTGGTCATTTCCTGAAGCTGGGACCTTCATATAGGTGGAATTGGTCATTTCCTGAGGCTGGGACCTTCATATAGGTGGAATTGGTCATGTCCTGAGGCTGGGACCTTCATATAGGTGGAATTGGTCATTTCCTGAGGCTGGGACCTTCATATAGGCCGAATTGGTCATTTCCTGAGGCTGGGACCTTCATATAGGTGGAGTTGGTCATTTCCTGGGGCTGGGACCTTCATATAGGTGGAATTGGTCATTTCCTGAGGCTGGGACCTTCATACAGGTGGAATTGGTCATTTCCTGAGGCTGGGACCTTCATATAAGGTGGAATTGGTCATTTCCTGAGGCTGGGACCTTCATACAGGTGGAATTGGTCATTTCCTGAGGCTGGGACCTTCATATAGGTGGAATTGGTCATTTCCTGAGGCTGGGACCTTCACGCCGGGAGTCAAAATTGGGCCCCGGAGCTCAAAATTAGCTCCCGGAGTTCAAAATTAGCTCCCGGAGTTCAAAATTAGCTCCCAAAGCTCAAAATTAACGCCCGGAGCTCAATTCGCTCCCAGAATCCCAAAGGGAGGGAGGGGGGGGAGTGTGGGGAAGGGCTGGGGGGGGTGGGGGGGGTGGGCGGGCGGCTTGGGAAGGCGTGGAACAAAGGTTTTGCTGAGTCTGGAGAGGGTTAAGAAGGGCCGAAAGGGCCCGAAAAGGGCGGGAGGGTGTTTTGAGGGGGGGGCCCGGGAGGGGGGGCGGGGAGGTCAGGGGCGGCAGGTTTAAGTAAATTGAATATTTTGCCTCCTAGTAGTATTTTGAATCAATTTACTTAAACTCGGCCTCCCAGAAGCGTTTTGGATTAGTTTACTCAAACTCTGCTTGTCAGCTGTTTAGACAAATAACTTGGGAAATTCAGAATGATACCACATACAATTTCTATTTATTTTGTCTTGAGGGTTTAGGGTTTAGGGTTTAGGG
>CAJNDS010000707.1:0-84895 GCA_905221605.1 Symbiodinium natans | reverse complement strand
TGTCAATTAATTCAATTAATTCAATTAATTCATTTATTTCCAAAGGGGGGGGGTGGGGGCTGGGGAATCCCCCCCATTTGGAAATGACTGAACTAATTGAACGAAATTATTTAAACTATGGCGGCTCGATTTGGCCAAATTTTGCCGGGCAGCCTGCGGGCAAAATTTGGCCAAATCGGGTTGCTCTTCGTATGCCATGAGTAATGCGCGGCTCGATTTGGCCAAGTTTTGCCCGGAGGCTGCCCGGCAAAATTTGGCCAAATCGAGCCGCGCATTTCTCAGCGCGTACGACGAGCAGCCGATTTGGCCAAATTTTGCCCGCAGACTTCCCGGCAAAATTTGGCCAAATCGAGCCGCGATAGTTTAAATAATTTCGGGCCTCCAGAAAGGCGCGGCTCGATTTGGCCAGATTTTGCCGGGCAGTCTGCGGGCAAAATTTGGCCAAATCGGGCTGCTCGTCGAACGCGATGAGAAATGCGCGGCTCGATTTGGCCAGATTTTGCCGGGCAGCCTCCGGGCAAAATTTGGCCAAATCGAGCCGCGCCTTTCTGAAGGCCCGAAATTTTTAAACTATCGCGGCTCGATTTGGCCAAATTTTGCCGGGCAGCTTCCGGGCAAAATTTGGCCAAATCGGGCTGCCCTTCGTATGCCATGAGAAATGCGTGGCTCGATTTGGCAAAATTTTGCCCGGAGGCTGCCCGGCAAAATTTGGCCAAATCGAGCCGCGCATTTCTCATCACGTTCGACGAGCAGCCCGATTTGGCCAAATTTTGCCCCCGCAGACTGCCCGGCAAAATCTGGCCAAATCGAGCCGCGCCTTTCTGGAGGCCCGAAATTATTTAAACTATCGCGGCTCGATTTGGCCAAATTTTGCCGGGCAGTCTGCGGGCAAAAATTTGGCCAAATCGGGCTGCTCGTCGTACGCGCTGAGAAATGCGCGGCTCGATTTGGCCAAATTTTGCCGGGCAGCCTCCCATCATCCCCCATCATCCCCCATCATCTCCATCATCCACCATCATCTTCATCATCTCCCGTCATCTCCCCCATCCCCTCCCATCCCTCATCCTCTCTCATGATGTGCTATCACCCCTCATCTTGGAGCATCATCTTCATCATCTTCATCATCTTCATCAATCATCTTCTTCATCTCCCATCATCTCCGGGCATCATCTCCCATCATCTCCGGGCATCATCTCCCATCATCTCGGAGCGTCATCTTCCATCATCTCGGAGCATCATCTTCCATCATCTCGGAGCATCATCTTCCATCATCTCGGAGCATCATCTTCCATCATCTTCAGTTTGAAAAAGTACTCAAATATTCACCACCTAGACCCATACACCCAAAACTCCGCAAACCGCCCCTTCCCCTTCCAGAATTAAATAATTTAAATAATTTAAATCCGAAACCCCCCTTTCAGATTTAAATTATTTAAATTATTTAATTCCGGGGGGGGGCCAGAAGGAGGACAAAAGTTGGTGTGATTCGCGCGCCTGCGTTTTTTGCTTGCAGAAGGAGGGCGCGCGAATCACACCAGATTTTGTCCTCTGGGTTTTGTCGGACATGTGAGCAACAAGAAGGAGGACAAAAGTTGGTGTGATTCGCGCGCCTGTGTTTTTTGCTTGCAGAAGGAGGGCGCGCAAATCACACCAGATTTTGTCCTCTGGGTTTTGTCGGACATGTGAGCAACAAGAAGGAGGACAAAAGTTGGTGTGATTCGCGCGCCTGTGTTTTTTGCTTGCAGAAGGAGGGCGCGCGAATCACACCAGATTTTGTCCTCTGGGTTTTGTCGGACATGTGAGCAACAAGAAGGAGGACAAAAGTTGGTGTGATTCGCGCGCCTGTGTTTTTTGCTTGCAGAAGGAGGGCGCGCGAATCACACCAGATTTGTCCTCTGGGTTTTGTCGGACATGTGAGCAACAAGAAGGAGGACAAAAGTTGGTGTGATTCGCGCGCCTGTGTTTTTTGCTTGCACAAGGAAGGCGCGCGAATCACACCAGATTTTGTCTTCTTGGCTTTTTTTGGTAGCAAACCCACCTGTCAAGGACACCCACACCAGAAACCCCCTTTTTGTGGAAACCTTGAAAGCAAGGTGCTGTGTTGTCCGCTCTCACCTTTCGTTCGTTGCACGGTTTGTCCCCTTTATTTTTTTTTGCAGAGGGGAGTCCAAGATTTTGAGAGTGTTGCGGGTGTATAGCAAAACCCACTTGAAATGCACCCACAATGGAGACCTCTTTTTTTGGCAAACCTTGAAAGACATGTGCTTCTCTGTCCATTCTCACCTTTCGTTCGTTGTGTTTTCTGTCCCCATTCTTTCTTTAAATATGAAATATTCAAATCATAATTGAAGCGGGGCATCCAAGATTTTTAGAGTGTTTCGGGCGTCGTTTTCTTCCTTCTTCTGTAGCAGAACGCACCTTAAAAGGACACCCACACCAGAGACTCTGATGCTGTGGAAACCTTGCAGGAAAGGCGCTCCCTTTGTCCACTGTGGCAGTTCTTTCGTTGTATTTCTATGCGCAAGAGGAAATAGCAGAGGGAAATGATGTTACGTGTATCCAAAATCAGGGTGTCCTTTTCTTACTTTTCTGTAGCAAAACCCACCTTTCAAGGACACCCACACCGGAGACACAAATTTTATGGAAACCTTGAAAGAAAAGGGTGCTTCTTTGTCCACTCTCATCTTTCGTTCGTCAATTTCAATATGAAATATGTAAATCATAGTTAAAGAGGGGCGTCCAAGATTTGTTGGGTCTTTCGGGCGTTCTTTTCTTCCTTGTTCTGTAGCAGAACCCACCTTAAAAGGACGCCCGCTCCGGAGACTTCTATTGTTTGGAAACCTTGAAAGAAAAGGGTGCTTGTTTGTCCACTCTCACCTTTTGTTCGTTTCATGTTCTGTCACCCTTTTATTAAGTATGGATATGTGTAGATCACTTTAAAGATGGGTGTCCAAGTTGTTTACAGTGTTTCGGGTGTCCTTTTCTTCCTGTTTAAAACCCACCTTAAAAGGACACCCGCACCGGAGACGCCGATGTTTTGGAAACCTTGAAGGAAAGGCGCTCCCTTTTTCTACTGTGGCCTTCCTTTCGTCTTATTTCTTTGCACAAGAGGAAATAAAAGAAAGACATCATGTTACATGTATCCAAAATTAGGGTGTCCTTTTCTTCTTTCTTCTGTAGCAAAACCCACCTGAAAGGGACACCCACACCGGAGACCTCTGTTCTTTGGAAACCTTGAACTTTATTTTCTTTTTTGCACCCTTTATTTAATTAAGTATGACATATTGAAATCATATTCAAAGAGCGGCGTCCAAGATTTTTAGAGTGTTTCGGGCGTCCTTTTTCTTCCTGTTTCTGTAGCAAAAAACCCACCTTAGAAGGACACCCACACCAGAGACCGCAAGGGGAAATGACAGAAGGAAATCGCGTTACGTGTATCCAAAATTAGGATGTCCTTTTCTTCTTTTTCTGTAGCACAACCCACCTGAAGAGGACACCCACACCGGAGGGGTTTTTAAAAACCTTCAAAGAAAAGTAAGGTGCTTCTTTGTCCACTCTCACCTTTCGTTCGTTTCATTTTCTGTCCCCGTTTATTTAGATATGAAATGTTTAAACTATATTTCAAGAGGGGTGTCCAAGATTTTGAGAGTTCTTCGGGCGTCCTTTTCTTCCTGTTTCTGTAGCGAAACCCACCGACTCCGATGTTTTGGAAACCTTGAAGGAAAGGCGCTCCCTTGTCCACTGCGGCCTTCCATTCGTTTTTTTTCTTTGCGCAAGAGGACACAAAAGAAAGACATGATGTGACATGTATCCAAAATTAGGGTGTCCTTTTCTTCTTTTTTCTGTAACAAGACTCACCTTAAAAGGACGCCCGCGCCGGAGACTTCCAGTTTTTAGAAACCTTGAAAGAAAACAGGCCGAAGACCTAAGATTTTTAGAGAGTTTTTGTTCCCAACAGACAAATCGCGAGCACTGTCCGTCCCCCTAAGATTCTCCAAGAAGTTATGCACCCAACACACAATTCGCAAGTGCTGTCCCCTAAGATGTTGAAAGAATCTGTGCTCCCAAAAGACAAATCGCAAGCACCGTCCAAGTAAGATATTCGAAAAGGGTATGCTCCCAATCAGTTTTTTCTAAAGAAAAAGACAAGAAGAGAAGAGAGAAGAGAAGTTTGCATGTCTTCCTTCCCTGTTCCTTTCTTCTTCCGGTTCGCTCGCTCGTTCTGTCTCCCTCTCTCTCGCTCTCTCTTTTTTCTTTTATGGGCGGCATGTCTTGTAGAAATGGAAGACGGAGTGAGACAGGGCGAGGCATAGAGAGAAGCATAGACCGTAGGACAGAGAGGGTCTCTTAGCTTCCCCCTTCTCAAGTCCAGCTCAGTTTTCTTTCTTGTGGAAAAGAAAGAGGAAGAGAGAAGAGGAATTTACATGCCCACCCTGCCCCTCCAAAGAGTCAAATCGCAAGCCCTGGTCCCTAAGATTTTGGGTTTAACTTTTGCTCCAAAGAGTCACATCGCAAGCCCTGGTCCCTAAGATTTGGGGCCCAGTTTTTGCTCCAAAGAGTGACATCGCAAGCCCTGGTCCCTAAGATTTTGGGCGCATTTTTTTTGCTCCAAAGAGTAGCGTCGCAAGCCCTGGTCCCTAAGATTTTGGGCCCAGTTTTTGCTCCAAAAGGTCAAATCGCAAGCCCTGGTCCCTAAGATTTTGGGTTCACTTTTTGCTCCAAAGAGTAACATCGCAAGCCCTGGTCCCTAAGATTCTGGGCTCATTTTTTGCGCCAAAGAGTCGAATCCCTAAGATTTTGGGGTCAATTTTTGCTCCAAAGAGGCCAATGGCAAGCCCTGGTCCCTAAGATTTCGGGGTCGATCTGTGCTCCACAGAGTCAAAGCGCAAGCCCTGGTCCCTAAGATTTTGGGTTTAACTTTTGCTCCAAAGAGACACATCGCAAGCCCTGGTCCCTAAGATTTGGGGCCCAGTTTTTGCCCCAAAAGGTGAAATCGCAAGCCCTGCTCCCTAAGATTTTGGGCTTATTTCTTGCTCCAAAGAGTAACATCGCAAGCCCTGGTCCCCAAGATTTTGGAATCGATTTTTGCTCCAAAGAGTCAGATCGCAAGCCCTGGTCCCTAAAATGTTGGGCTCAATTTTTGCCTTTCCCTTCTCTTCTTCTGCTTCCTTTGAACTGATAAAACACAAGAAAGGAACTCATATGATAAGGCAGTGGAAAGGTAAGCACAGGGTGACTCCCTGCGCGTGGACCTTTCCATAATGCTCCATCATATTCCTCCTCTCGGCCTATCTCTTCTGTTCCTTTCCTTACCCTTCTCCTTCTCATAGTTCTTCCTTTTTGTTTTTCTCATTTCGAAAAGAAAGAGGGAAGGGAGAAACAAGGGAGAGAGAATAGATAACGAAGAGTGCCATCTTCTCTGCGCCTTGTTTTGTCTCTCCCTCTTCTCTATTAATCTGTCTTCTATTCTTTTCTTTGCTCTTCCCATTAAATATGCAATCCTTGGTATCTCTTCTCTCTCCTTCTCTCTTCCTGCAACAGATGTCCTTTTGGATCGTTTTCTGCATCTTAAAAAGGACACCCAAAAGAAAACACTCAGGGTGCCCCCTTTGCGCGTTTGAAGACACAGAAGGCGATTAAAAGGGACGCCCATGTTGGATTGGCAGCAAACCCAGCTGATGCTCATGATTCTGATCTCTCTCTCTCTCTCTCTCTCTCTCTCTCTCTCTCTCTCTCTCTCTCTCTCTCTCTCTCTCTCTCGATCCCTACATATGGGCGATGGAACGGGTGTCCTTTTCAATCGTTTTCTGCATCTTCAAGAGAAAAACGGACACCCCACAAGAAGGAAAAGTAACACAAGAGATAGGGAGGGAAATTGACCCTTTCCTCTCTTCTTATCTGCTATTTTTCTTATTCGCTTCAAAGAAGCAACATAAGGGAAAGGGGATTTCCTGAAGAGGAGCGAGGGAACCTATCTGTGAAAAGCAAGAATGGTTTTTTCTAGTTCGAAAGGGAATAGGGAGAGACAAGGGAGAGATGATATGTACAGCTTTGCGCCTTATATTGTGATTCCGTCTCCTTGCTTCCTGTCTCTTCTATTCCTTGCAGCACGCTTCGAGAAACATAGCATCCTTGTTATCTTTCCTCTCTCACTTCCCTTTCCCTTCTCTTCTTCTGCTTCCTTTGAACTGATAACACACAAGAAAGGAACTCATATGATAAAGCAGTGGAAAGGTAAGCACAGGGTGACTCCCTGCGCGTGGACCTTTCCACAATGCTCCATCATATTCCTCCTCTCGGCCTATCTCTTCTGTTCCTTTCCTTACCCTTCTCCTTCTCATAGTTCTTCCTTTTTGTTTTTCTCATTTCGAAAAGAAAGAGGGAAGGGAGAAACAAGGGAGAGAGAATAGATAAAGAAGAGTGCCATCTTCTCTGCGCCTTGTTTTGTCTCTCCCTCTTCTCTATTCATCTGTCTTCTATTCTTTTCCTTGCTCTTCCCATTAAATATGCAATCCTTGGTATCTCTCCTCTCTCCTTCTCTCTTCCTGCAACAGATGTGCTTTTGGATCGTTTTCTGCATTTTCAAGCGAGAAAAAAGGACACAGAATGCGATTAAAAGGGACGCCCATGTTGGATTGGCAGCATGCCCAGCTGATGCTCATGATTCTCTCTCTTTCCCTACATATGGGCGATGGAACGGGTGTCCTTTTCAATCGTTTTCTGCATCTTCAAGAGAAAAAGGGACACCCCACAAGAAGGAAAAGTAACATAAGAGATAGGGAGGGAAATTGAAGAACTCCTCATTTTACTTAGTCATTCCCTTTCCTCTCTTCTTATCTGCCCATTTTCTGTGCGCCTTGTTGTGTCTCTCCCTCTTCTCCCTTCATCTCTCTTCTAGTCTTTTCTTTGCTCTTCCCATTGAAATGCAACCCTTTTTATCTCTCCTCTCTTCTTCTCTCTCCCTCCTCTTCTCCTGTTCCCCTCTAAACGACAAAAACGCAAGAAAGGAAGAATAAGAGGGGAATGGAGGCCCTGTTCCTTTCTTCTCTTCTTTCAATGGATGGGGGAAGTGGGCGGAGTTGGCTCCTTGCCCGTACACCCTCCCCATGCTTCAGCAAACCCCTCCTCTCGCCCTATCGCCTCTGTTCTTTTCCTTGTGCCCAAACGGAAAACGAAAACGGGTTCCTTTATATGTTCATTGTCCTTCCTTTGGTTTTTTATTTCACAGGGAAAAGAACCAGAGAAGAGAAAGATAAGAACGAGAGGTGAGATGAAAACGGCACCATCTTCTCTTTGCCTTATTTTTGCACCTCCCCCTCCTGTCTTCATTTCTCTTCCACTCTTTTTTCCATTGCTCTTCCCATAATATTGCATTCCTTTTGATAACTCACAGGAAATTAAAATGGCCTCCTTGTTGTCTCTCCTCTCTCACTTCCCTTCTTTCTTTTTGTTGTTCTCATTTCGAAAAGACAGAAGGAACGGAGAGATAAGGGAGACAGGATAGATAAAGCAGAGTACCATCTTCTTTGCGCCTTGTTTTGTCTCTCCCTCTCCTTTATTCATCTCTCTTCTATTCTTTTCTTGGCTCTTCCCATGAAAATTGTGTTCCTCTTATCTCTCCCTCCTTCTCTCCCTTCTCTTCTCCTGTTCACGAGAGCCTTCGACTTTAGGGTTGAGGAGAAAAAGAAAAGAGAAAAGAGGAACTACCTGGTTCTTGTTCCTGAGGCCACCATAGTACGACTGACGTGACAGCAGCGTACCCTCGTGGAAACGTGTATGGCTATAAGAAAACCCGAGTCACAGCTTCCAAATAGACCCTATTTAAGCCACCCACCCCCCCCCCCCCCCCCCCCCCCCCCCCCCCCCCCCCCCTCCCCCCCCCTCTCCCCCCCCCCCCCTCCTCTCCATGGTGGGTTTTGGGGTCCCCGTGGTTCATTGGGTTTGTGGTTTAGGGGTTTAGGGTTAGGCTGTAGAGTTCAGGTTTTCACTCTGGTCCATTGGTTCATTGTGGGTTTAGAGTTTAATCAGGGTTCAAGGTTTGGGGTAATGGTAGGTTTACGGTTTCCCCTCTCCCCCCTCTGGTTCGTGCTGAGTTTACGCTTCAGGGTTCAGGGTTAAAGCGGCTAAGGTTTCCGGTTTACCCTTCTCCCTCCTGTCGTTCATTGGTGGGTTTAGGTTTTAGGGCTTAGGGTTCAGGGTGTGGGGTTTAGGCTGAGGTTTCTCTGTCCTCCCCCGTGGTCCGTGGTGCTTTTAGGGTTGACAGGCAGGGTTTGGGGGGGGATGCCGTGGGGGGGGGGGGGGGGGGGGTCGATTACGCGCAACGCGGGCGCATATAGTCCCCATAGTCCGCGACGGTCCCCAAGCGAAGCCCGACGGAGGACCTAGCAACTGTCCACCAGGCGGACGGCACTGAAATCGCTCTGATTGCTGGTGCCTTGCCAGGGTTTGGCTCCCCACCAGCCCCACCACCCAACTCTTATGCCTCGGATCCTGCCGCGGATGTCATGGTCCTGACCTTGAAGATCCCAGCAAAAGGCTCCTGGACACTCCCAGCCCACGCAGGGGCCAGTGTGTCAGGGCTGAACAGGAATATCTACATCCATACAGGAAAGAAGAGCAAGATCGGAGGGCAGGTCATCCATGGCCAGAAGCGCCTGAAGCTGCACCCAGAGGTGGATACCGAGATTGCCGCCACGGAGGACGGGCCTATTGAGGTCCTCGTGCTGCAGGGCCGCGACATTGGTGAGCCTGTGGTTCAGCATGGGCCCTTTGTCGGAAACAGCCGTGAGGACGGGACATGTGATCATACATTGAAGTGCTACGTAGGGCTTTTGTGATGCCAAGTCTGCCAAGCGACAACGGGCTATTAACCTAAACTTGAATGTTCGGAAACGGTACTTTAGGAGATGATGGACGTAAGTTGCATCGGCAAACTCGTATGCCTTTATGCCCTGGTGAGGACATATCCAAGGCCTTCCGCGACTACCAGGCAACAGGGTTTGGTGGCTGGCCTTGGAAACTTGGAGTTTGTTAACCTTGGTTTTGTCCAAAAAACAGCTGGAGCCGAAACTCCCGATGGACCCCTGGCTGCGAATCCAAGGAAGTCAGATGCCTTGGCCCACGATCGGGAGCGGCCTCGCTTTGCCAAGTACGCCAGTGGCGAGGAGGATGAGAGGCCCATGCCTGCCGTGTGTGCATGATGGAATGCGGAGACATGCGGAGGCGATACGCGAATGTCTGTACACATACCACCGGTTTTCTTCAAAGTTTTCTTGCCTCTTTTCCTCGTCATCCACCCCAGAGGGGACGAGATGTCGTTTGCATGGCAACTGCAGTACATGAGCTTAAGTTAAAAGGCTTCGCGTCTTGCATTGTGGATCATGTTGACAAGCATTGGATGTGTTGCCAGCTAGACCAACCCTGCCGGCCGCGCCATTGTCCCAACTTTCGAACAAGGACTTAGATGTCATGGATCCAGGGCATAAAACTTAAATTCTCTAGGTGAAAGTTGGTGGAAGGCACAGGAAGGGAGAGCATGTGAGTTCCGGTTTCTTCCGCCTGTCTGGTAGTGGAAAAGAAGTTTGGGGGGGGGGGGGAGGGGCGCCGCTTTGGGCTGTTTCCAGGATGTTCAGGGAGGGGCTTTAAAAACCCTGTTCTTTCCTAACAAAGGGAGGGTGTGCACTCCCCAAAAAAAACAGTAGACATGTGTGGTACACGCATGGTGCACTGTGCCCTTTCCTGCCTTTGAGGTCAGGCCGCTGACGAAGCTGAGGCTCCATTCCACGCATCTCTTCCACACGCCTTTTACTAAATGAAATCTGGAGACTCTCCAATTTTGCAGGCCAAGACGGCTGCTATTGCGGCCGAGCTGCAGAGGACCTGTGCTGACAAAGTGCCCATGCTAGTGGAAACATGGCTGACCGTCTGCTCAGCGCCAGGAAGCAGGAGGTGCTTGCGACCCAGCGAGAGAAGGCCCTGCAGGAGGCTCCGTCTGCGGGACATTTATGAGATGCATCGTCTGCCTGTGGATCCTCGACCACAGCATCTGACCAGAATCTGGAAAGGCTGCAGCTGGCGCTAATCTGGAGCTCGCCGCTTCAGCCTGAGCGGCTGCTGTTTTTCGGATATACATATATATATATATATATATATCTATAGGTGTATTACTGTTTTCTCCCGTTAGCTGCTCAGCAGTTGGATCTTAGGCAGGCCAATCAGCCCAGAACGCGCGGGGGGACATGGAGCTCGTGGACGTTTGGCGGGAGAAGTTGGAGCGGCACCTGCTTCACGAGTCCTTGCGGGCGGAGCAGGCAGAACTGCGTCTGCTGGAAGCGTCCACCCAAGGAGTCGAAGCACGTTCAGAGGGCCTCCAAGGTTCCCTCGCCGCCGCGCTCTCCAAGTTGGAGGACCTGAAGCAGCAGCTGGAAAAGGAGCGCCAGGCAAAAGTTGGGGCGCAAGCCGAGGCCCAGGAGGCATGGGAAGAGGTGCAGCGCGGCCAGCGCGAGGAGCAGCGCCGCATCTTGCGGAGCCACGTCCAGGTCCTGCGGTCCTGGAACGCCCGGACCCGCAGCAGGTTTCGGCTCCGACTCCGTCCGCATCACCCGAACCCAGACCACTTACCACCGCACCCGCACCAGCACCAGCACCACCCACACCAACCGCACCAACCGCACCCGCAGCCGCAAGATGGAAACGCATGCGGCAAGGATGAGCTGAAACGAGAGCTGGAGGGGCACCTTCAATGGCTGCATCTCCACTGGCTGTCCTGGGCCTCGGCCTCTTCCAGGCATGTTGCGCCTTTGGAAGCTCTTTCTCTGGAAAAAGCGACCTTTGATCTTCGCTGCTGGCAGCAGGCGTTGCACGGGCTGAAACAGGCCCTACAGCAGGCCACGCAAGCCATCCAAGCCAGCGACTTCAACCAGGAGCCAGCATTAGAGGCTTCCCTACTGAAAGCCAACGAAATCTTAGAGACAGTGCTGTCTTTCTTCCGCAGCCGGGCCAACCCGGCCTCGGGGGCCTCGGGGGCCCCAGCAAACGACACGAACTCAGAGGTTGACAGCTGGCACGCGGCCAAAGATGCTGCGGCCTGGCTTGTGCGAGGCGTTCTGGAGGTCGAGAGACGGGCGGCGGCGCACGCCGCCCAGCGGGCTTTTCAAGAGGGGCTCACGGAGAGCGCGGAGCATCTGGATGTTTCGGAGAATGCAGATGTCAGCCACATCAGCCACATCAGCCACCTCAGCCACAGCAGTGCGGAGCTGCTCCAGAAAGAGCTGCTCCTGGAGGAGGCTCAGGAGGAGGAAGAGGAGGAGGAACTTCGGCACGGCGCCTTGGCTCCAACGTGACCCTCATTGCCCCCCCCTCCCCCCCCCCCACCTCAGCTGAACTCAGATCTGAGATCTGAGGTGAGCTGCAGTTGGCTCTGCTGGTGGCCCGACGCGAAGACGCAGAGCTGGAAGCCCAAAAAGCTTCCCAAGCTGCTGGCGCCGCCAAAGAGGAGGCCGCCAAAAGAGCGGTCGAGGCTGGAGCTGGAGAGTGCCAATAGCAGGGCTTCAATCGCTTCAGATTCACTAGACTCAGTAGAGCCACTGCATCTACAGCATATAAAGTATACGAAGTATACAGTACTGCTACTTGTAGGAGAGCTAGTACAACTGGCTGGTGCTCTCCAAGAATTACACAGGCTGCGTCGACCTGGCGGAGCCATGGCCTCACAGACAGTCGCAGACAGTCGCAGACTCCAGGGTTTTCATAGGATTTTTTTCGGGTTGCGCAGGCATGCTCTCGCCAACCGTGTCTCAACGTCTCAGCAAGCTGACAATCGTGCCCTGAGGTCAGGACTTCCAGCAGCTGTGCCATAAGATTTGCAAAGAGCCACCAAGCCGCAAGCAGGTCTTGAGGCTACCGGGTTACCGTTGCTGTCATTTGCTCCTTTGGCAACCTGAGGATGATCCAGTCTCTGCGCGCTCAGTTCCAAGACTTGCGTGGGCGTGTGATGCTTGGCATTCGGGATGCAGAAGGGCTGCTGTCGCCTGTGCGGCCTGAAAAACACGCAGAAGCGAGGTGCTGCAGGCCACCCTGAGATCTTCCAGCAGATGGAGGAGCATTCTGTGAACTCCTTTGAACCTCTCGAAAGGAACATTGGTCTGGCGCAAGTTTGGCACAGAGCTTTGCAAGGAAATCTACGAGCTGAAGCAGTCCCACTCGGCAATCTCTGCTGCGCAGGCGCTGCGCCCTGGAATAGCTTCGAGCCTGAATCCCGAGGAGTGCTTGGCCCTTGACTCCCCCTGCCTCCCAAAGTTTAGATGTTCAGCGAAGACGAGTTCTCACAGGCGCAGGCTCTGGGAAGTGCCGACCTCCTTGAGGCGGAGTTGCAGGCTGGGTCCCCCGTGCAACAGGCTCCCTACAACAAAACCTTTACCCGCTTCACCCTTATCTGTTTGAGTGGATTGCCACTACCAGTAGCCTGATTTTGGGCACTGTTGCCCCAAGAGTATTACAGGGCGATCACTGAACAACAACACCCTGTGGAAACGTAGTGTTATCATCGTCTTGAGGGGTTCATCCACAAACCATAGGTTTGCTGTGATCTTGAGCTTTTTGCTTGTGTGAATATATGTGAAGATACATCTCCAATGGAGCTCTCAAGTCCTCTTTGAGGCAGATGCAACCACCGTTCATCGGAGGGGCAGGTTCACAGCAGCAGCATTCATATGTCGGAGCGTTTGCACCAGGCCGCTTGGGTTGCAACGCTGTCAGCCATCGAGGACCACTTCAGAGAGCTTGAGCGCTTCGGGCAGGGTGGCTTCGGGATTGGGAAGAAGTTACGATCATTTGCAAACAATGGGGGCTCCAGGGTATTGTCAGTGTGCAGCTACTGTAGGTCGCCGAGGTAGTGTGCTTATGCTCTCTCGGCGTCAGCAGCCCCCACATCTCGGATTCCACCTGTGCAGGAAGTTCAGGCTTCCACCAAGGAGCTGACAACGGAGCCCTGGCAGAACTGATGATCATTGTAAACGCATGCGCGTGCAGCGCCGGGCTGGCCCAACGCGGCGTGTGACAGTGTGGCGTGCGCAATGGTCCTCGAGGGGGGGCGGGGTCAGCAAGGCCAGAGCGGGGGCTGCCAGGGTGCCAAGGCAGAGTTTCATGTGGCGTGGTCTTTGTGAGAGGTGGTCACAGCGTGGAAGCCTTGAGCCCTGGGCTTTGGGCCCCGATTTGGGCAGGTCCCACCGGGTGGGGCAGACCAGATCCTGTGCCCAAATGGCTGGTACTGTTGGCGAGTAGGCGCTGGGAAGGGGTGCTGGACTCCGTGGGTTTCTATTTTCAATCGTTGCGGCCGCTCAGAAGGGTTTGCCATGGTTTGCTGCCTCTCGGACACTCGAATAAGGACCGGGACCGTTGTCGCCTTGCCTTGGACGCCACGCGTGCACGAACCGATGCTGTGGAGGTGGGCCATGAGCCTCTCCTTCAGGGGTTGCGCTGTTTCAAACAGGATGATCGCCCACGCCCCGCCCCCCCCCCCCTTCCCTAAAGTAGCGCCGGAGAAGCCAGCACGCTGTGGCCATCTGTGGCCAAAAAGGAGGAGGCCGCCTCCCTCTGGGCTCTTCGGGGCGAGGCCTGACATGTGAGCCTCAGCCTGGGAAAGTCTCCGCTAGTCAGCCGCTAGTCGGTGTTCTGAGGGTTAACAAGAAGAGCCTGAACTTGCTCAGCTGGCTCCAGCCATGTGATTCCTTGAGCGCAGGCAACCTCACTGAGCACGGCAGGCCGGAGTTCCCGTGAGTTGCCGCATGTTGCCGCATGTTGCCGCATGTTGCCGCGTGTTGCCGCATGTTGCCGCATGTTGCTGTATGTTTGTATGTTGCCGTTGCACAAAAGGTGGCTATAGAATGTAGTGTAATCAGTTCTGTTTAACATCACCGCTGGCGCGGAGCTCGGCCTGAGTTTCTCCCGAAGAAAATCTGACAGCACGCCAGAAGGCGGACAAAGGCGGGCACAGATCTGCAGATCTCTCAAGCAGGTCCTTGCAGAGTTTTAAGTACGCAAACGGTGAATGCGGCGAGGGCCGAGAGGTTGCCACCTGCCACTCATGCTCATGTGATTTTGCATACCACTGTGAAAGGATGAGGACAAGACAAAAAAGGCCCACCACCACCTGAAACGAGATCAGATTCCCGCTCGCGGAAAGGAGTTTGGAGGCAGAAAAGACACTAGAAGAAACGCCAGGCCACGTGTGTGCAGTGCTTTGGGGTCACAATTCTGGAAGCTGTCGTCGTTTTGGACCCTAGTACTCCTACGCCCCTGATGGTTGTGATGCTCGAAGGTGGCGGCATCGCGTTGTCTGGGTCGCCGCCCTCGAAACTATCAGGGTTCTTGGACCCTCGCATCGTCATGTGTTGTCAAGAGTCACAAGGATCGCTGGGATCGGGGCCGCCATCCTCGTAACTGTCGTCACTTTTCGGCTCGTGCCGCACAGGGAATCTCGGCGTCACCCCGATGATGTTGTCTTAAGTACATGTTGATAGAACTTGCGATGCTGATGATGGTGGTGATGAGGATGATAACGATGATGCCGATGACGACGATGATGACGACCATGACGACGACGACGATGATGGTGATGATGATGACCAGGAAGAGGATGCGGAGGATGATAATGAACAGGAAGATATGGGGCATGCCGTTTCTTCAGAAAACAAAGCACCGCTTTTCGTGACCTACATCATCTCTGTGCACGACAATAGAGTAGGCCCCTCAGGCGGATACTCGAAGCCAAAGTTTCTAGTTTCCTGTCCTGAGGCTTAAAGCTTGTTGAAAGTTAAGTTCCCATTTCTGCACTAGGACATCAGGCCGAGTGGCTGCCCCCACAGGGCTTCTAGCTTCCGGAGAACGGCCAGGATAAAAGCAAAACCCTCAAGGCACTCGAAACGCAAGGACAGTCCCATATTGCGGGGACACCGCGCGTCGGTCTTCTCTTGACCATTGGTGTCACGACAGGGTCCCTGAAACGAACCTGGCACCCAAGACGCATCGAGAGACCGCCGCCCGGAACTGGGCGCCGAAGGAAAGGCTCCGAGGCGGAGGGTGTACGGACTTGGGTTGTTGGAGGCTTTGAGTCCGAGAATCTTGGCGGCTGTGGTGGCTGTGGCATATTGATCTACACGTTTTCATATTTTCCGTTGCTTAAATAGTTTGACAACAGTTGCCGCACAGCCCATTCAAGACGCCCGCCTCATCTCGCCTCCTCTCGGACAGAGTTTTGGTTATGCCGCAGTTATGCCTTTTACATCCTTTTAAGCCCATTGGGGCCTGTGAGCGTTTCGGGCCGGGTTGTATGGAGCATGGCAAGCAATCGCGGTTTCAGCAGGTGGCAGGTGGCACAGCAGGCTGCGCAGCATCAGTGAATGGTATTCTGCTGCGAGCGACGCGCTGCACTCCTGCTCTGATGGTTTTTGGAGACCGCCCCGCTGAGCCTTTGCTGGGACATCTGAGGTTCTCAGTCATGGTACCATATCATGTCGAGCTTGCGAGGCAAACCCTCGCTGCGTGTAGCTTACCGTGTTCCTAGGCAGAGGCTGAGACGGTCCGGATCGCACAAGCTGCAAGTGGCCAGACGTCATGATTTGCAATCAATGTCAATCTAGGCACATTCTGTCGGGATCCGTCGGGGATCTATCCGCATCAGCCTGCAGAGCAAATGTACCGTGATGAGTCGGTTTGCTTGCTGTGTTTGTTGTTGTGTGTCCTCGGTACAGTATCGGATACAGCCACTTGCCAGGCAGTGGCGGCACCCAATTAGGACACACGCACGCACGCACTCACTACAACAGATTCGCTGGCCTGCTAAGCAGGCAAGCGCGTTGTCCGATAATCGACAGTCCGATAATGTCCTATCCAGCTAATGCTCAGAAGAACCTGCTGACAGCGCTGTGCAAGTGAAGCCGCCGCTCTGGAGGAAGGCTTTTATGAGTCAGACACGCTCGAGCTGTCCCGCCAATGGCTCAAGCTTATGGGGTCATGAGTCATGGGAGGGTTGCCAAGGAAAGCCACATTCCCTTAGCCACAAATCCACTCTTCGTTGCTCATGTCCGCACAAACGTGCTGCCAGACAAGCACACGAGCAGTCCCTTAGGATGCCCATGGCCGTGACCCAATCCATGTCCCTGAGCATGCAAGCTTCGCGGTAGCTTCGCGTTTCTTATATTTAATGACTGCAGCGATCTAGCCTCCAGCCCTGGTTGCTCTCTGTGAGGCACAGTACACTGATGTACACTGCTCTCTGCAAGATTCTTGCACTCCAGTGCCGGGATGCGATTCACCTGCTCTGCTTTGAACGCCACAGGGCATGGAGGTCTTCATTGGCCGCGTCCCACCTGGAGTAGGCACGGATGCGCGAACACAATTTGGACTTACTAAAGTTTCTAAAGCTGCCAAAACGCATCGCAACGCCGATGTTTTTTTGGCAACTTTGCGGGCCAGCTGTGTGCGCTAGGTGTTCCAGAAATCTCCGACCTTTTTGCTTCGGCCTCATCACCTGCGCTGCCTCTCCTTGTTTGCCCCACACTGTTTAGCGGCAGGTGTGTTGAAACTTTTTAGGTGAAATCTGAAAGACTGGAGAGCAGGTAGCCCGAGTAATAGTCAGTGTCTGTGCTGTCGAATGAATCTTGAAGCGAGGCCCCGTACGGAGCCACGAACATTCGTGTTCTGGATGGAAAGGGCTGTGCGTCACACTGGCATGCTTCTTGCTTCTGCTGCTGATTTATCGTCGAACTACCGTTCCTGCTCCTTCGTGGCCAGGTTCGCAGATTTCGACAATCTGGCCTATGCCGAGCGCGCCATTGCCGAGCTGAATGGCTACCAGATGGGTGTGAGCTGAAGCTTCTGTTGTGTTGTGTGCACTTCCAGCACTTCCGTGGCTCTCCGGAATTTGAGTTTTCGGCGCAGAGCTGTTCTCAGGCCAGCAAGGCACGGGTTTGAACGTCAAGTCACGGCCTGAGAGCGCGCCGCCCTTGTCCGTCATGCTACCCATCATTGCCCATGCTGCATACTGCGCCGCTTGCAGGCCAGCGACCGCCAAGGTGCCACGAAGCCCCATGCCCGAGCCAGCGAGGCCAATCGGACTTGGGATGCAAGGCCTGGCCCCAAGCCATTCAAGCCTGGGTGCAGCCCACAACATTCAGGGCATTGCGGGCGGGTCCCAAGTAAGCTCGCCTTTCGCTGCACGGCAAGAGACGCCGCAGATGCAGCCGCAAGTTTTCATCGGCCGGCTTCCGGTAAATTGTGAGCAGCGCGAGCTTGAAGAAATGTTTGGGCCCTATGGGGCACACTCAATTAAGCTGCTAGAGGGGAAGAACTGCGCCTTTGCCACTTTTGACACGTGGGCGGCTGCAGAGAGGGCCATCGCAGAGCTAGACAAGACGCCGATGCGAGCGGATGGCAATCCAGAAGGCATAAATGTTAAGTTGGCTGATGTCAAGGGGGCTCCGAAAGGTTCTCAGCAAGAGCCCAAAGTTTTCATCGGGGGCCTTGCGCCAATCGTCACGGACGAGGACGTCCGAAGAGTATGCCAGCAGTTCGGCACCATCACTCACAGCAAGATCTTCACGAAGAATGACAAGGCGATGCCTTGTGCCTTCGTGACTTTCTCGTCCTTCACGGAGGCAGAGGTTTGCATCAATGCAATGAGTGGCAAGGGGGACTTGGCAGCCGAGGGTAAGACTCTGGTCGTGAAGATGGCCGACCTGGCAAAGTCGCGGTCGACACCTCAGCCGCCAGTGCCGCAGATGCAGGCCTTTGCCCCCGCCCCGATGCCGATGCGAGCCGTACCACCGCCAACCATGCGCGCGGCGGCTCCCCTCCAGCCCTATTCCCAATACCAGCAGAACAGCTTCCAGCAGCAAACCTTCCAGCCGACCCACCAGTCCATGACTTTCGCAGGTCAGGCAGCGCCGATGGGTAAGGCCAAGGGTGGTGACGATCCAGTGCCCACGTCCATGGGGGGCGGCCAGGGGGAGAAGGTCTTTGTGGGTGGCTTGCCAGAAGCAGTGACCATGGAGTTCGTCTGGGGGATGATGGCGCCCTTTGGCCAAGTTGCCGATGTCAAGATCCTGCGAAAGCAGGGGGCATCGCCCTGCGGCTTCGTGCGCTTCGCCCAGCTCGAGGATGCAGAGCTGGCTGTGGAGGCGCTCCAAAGCTGCCGCTTCACCGTGAAGTTTGCTGACAGCAAGCCGACCCAGAAGCGCAGCTTTGACGAGGCCTTCCGGCCTTTCTGAGAGCCGAAGAGGCCTCTTACGCTTCAGAGAGCAGCGTTGCACTATCTAGGACGAAAGAGAAGCTCCCCCGGGATGTCAACATGCATCTGCATGCTGACGCGCACATGTCTTTGCCTTTCACTGAACAATTTTGACACTGTTTCCGGAGCCTTCTGGGCTTTTCTCAGTTCTACAACGAAGTTTGATCTGGTGGCAGCGAGAGCCATGTCCAAGCCCTACAGCACCTTCCAAGGCCGGCGACCTTGCGCACGCCCGCTGCAACTCATCGCAACACGTTGCGGTTTTGAGCGTGCTGAGCATGTGAAATGTCCAAGCTGAGCGCACGCCCTTTGTAGGCGCTTACGCAAGGCAGAGCCAGTCCGAGCAGACCTTAGCTTCGCCACGAGAGGGCTGTCATGGGTTGTGAAGGGGAAAGGGGGGGACAGGGAAGGAACAGTGACTTGCAGACTGGAGGCTGGCATGTCCCCTCGGATGGCGGATCCCGAGAGCAGCTTCAGCTTTGGAAAGCGCAAGCGCTTGAATGTTGACCGGGCCTTAGATTGACCCACGTGGAAGCGGGGCCCTTGGCTCTTATATGGAAGTTGCAGGTGGGCTCGCTTCACTTGAGCTAAGGTATCGATCCTGCTCAACGTCCTGGCCCCGTGGCTGGTCTTCTGCGGCGTCTTCGCTGCTGCCTCAGAGAGATTCCCTCTCTGAAAGGCAAGTTCTACAACAAAAGGAATGTTGCTCGGGTACGAGTACTCTTCGTTGCTCAATTTTCTTCCCACTCCGAGGCCGCGATGTCCTTCAAGACCCATCACTCCAGCCCGGTCCTGGCCTGGCTTGCCGTCGTTGCAGGCAAGGACTCACGCTTCCCTATTTCCCTGCTTCTCCCCTTATGCTTCTGCCGCCCTTCCGCCCTTTTGGAGATGCGGGCTCCGTCCCTCCCCTCCCTCCCCCTCCCTCCCCTCCCCTCCCCCTCCCCCCCCCTCCCTCCCCCTCCCCTCCCTCCTCCCTCCCCTCCCTCTGGCAGGCCTGGTGCTTGCCGGAGGAGCAGGCCCGATGCAGATGTCGATGAGAGTCACCAGCAAAGTCCAGCAGCAAAGGGCTCGCTCGCTCATGAAGTCCATCTCAGGCATCCTCGCACGCAGGACCAAGATGCAGGACCAGGATCCTACTTGGTGCGCAGAGCGGTTCACGTCATGCTGTGGTCCAGCTGTATGCCTCTACGTGATTATGCTCAGACGCGTGATTCGGGTGTGGTTCCCGGTATTTAGCTACGGCTTGTACATGCAATTGGAGCAATGTTGTTGTGCTGTTGTTTGAACATGGGTCCCTGCGGTCGTGATTGTGACATGACAGGTGTTAAGGTTGACGCAGGTTCCACAAGTGTCAGCTATCCTGAGGGTGGGCTGTAAGGTGGCGATATCAGAATTTTCGGAGGTTGCCATGCATGCCAGCTTGCCACATCGACTCCAGTCCTCCCCTTCTCCTCCACCTTGACCATCACTTTCGAGGGCAGGAGCTCGCTGGAAGTCAGCAGACGTTTGACTTCTTGGCAGCCAGGTACACCTTCGCAGCACTTGCGCTGGGCGTGGCCACCATCTCCGCGGCAGCGAGGGCCTGGGGTGTGCAGAGGGGAAACGCCACATGCAGGCAACTTAGGCAGCAGGGTTATCGGAATCCGGCATCCCCGCATGCAAGCTTTAGGAAGTGTAGGAACTGTAGGAACTTTAGGCTTGGGCAATGTGGAAGAGCAGGGACGGCTGGAGACTGGGGCAGGCCGGATTTGTTGATGCTCATGACTCATGATGCTCTCGCCCTTTTTAATTCGTTGGTCCCTTCTCGACTGGACCTTGCCGAGTATCATGACCCCCTCGGCCTCGGTGCCGCCATGTAGCTGATCAGTCGGACAGCTCCGCAGAGATGAAGGTCTCTAGAACGGGGTTCGTGCTGCGGTGGGCATGTGAGCTTCATGGTATGAGTAATCCTGAGAAGGTGTAGTGCAGCATGGCATTCTCCGAGGTCCTGGGAGACATGAACTATTGGTACAACATGCAGCCGTACTATGACATCGAGAACATCAACACCTACCCCTCTGCACATCACTCAGATCAGCTGGTGAAGCATCGCGCTGAGACCGCTTTCTACGAACAAAGCGAATCCATGTGCAGATTTGGAGAAGGTGAATCCCGCACGGGAGAAGGGCCAGCAGTTGATGGACGCTGGGCGCGTGTATTTCGAAGATGGCACTGGGCGAGCTCCTTAAGTTGTCGCTCAGATTTTGTGTCCAGCTTGGAGTTCGGTGTCTGAAATGAGTCTGAAATGAGTCTGATCATGCGTACAAGACTGAGGTTGGACACCTCCAAGGCCATGGCTTTCCGGAACCTCGACAGGCACTGCGCTCCCCTTCAGCAGCCCAGGGGAGTCAGAAGCATATGGAGAGGCATATGGGAGAGGCATATGGTTCAATCTGTTGGCCCATGCAGGACCCCAAGTGCTTGTCACTCGAGTTCCAAAGCCTTGACAGGTACTGCGTTGCGCCCATCGTCTTTGGACAGGAGCTGAAAGCATCCGAAAGCCTGATGCGTGTAAATTGTAGGGGTCCGCGGATTGCTTCCGGAGTCACGGCTCGTCCTCCCGAGGAGCCCCTGGCCTCCTATGATTTCTGGGCTGCAACATGCCCAGCTTTGTACTGCTGAGGGTTTGGCCGTTTTGCCACCTCAAGAGCTCTCTCAGCAGCTTGCAGGTCGGCGTGAACTGCTGCAGCGGCACCACTGCCGACTTCCGTTGCGGCGAGCTGGGCCTCGGATGGGGCTTCGGGGTTTGTCAGGGCCCAGCTGCAAGATGGGAACTCTATGACTCTATGACAGACCCGTAAAGAAGGATCGGCGCATGTCGGGCGATGGCTTCTTGTCGCCCAGGTTTGACAACCCCAAAGCTCGCTCCGGCTTGCGACTGATGCGCCCGGCCCCCAGCGCCCCAGCGCGCGCCTCGAGGCTCTTTTCAGAATCCCTTTGAGAGGCGTGAGCTTTGTTTGTTCTTGAGGCGAAGACCAGCGACCCTTCTTCCGCCTGGCTGTGCAGCAGGCCGAGGCCGACCTTTGCAGAGGTTTCCTGTCTTTTCTGTCGATACGGGTTGGGCTACGCGGCTTCTGTGGACCCGACGAGGCGGCGTACAACATCAAGTCCAACCACCCGCTTTTCTTCTATTGGATGCAGGACGAACACCGAGAAGATCCGAGAAGGGGAAACACGTGGACTCACTGCGGTGGATAAGCAAAGTAAAGTAAGGTTTCTGGCAAATCTTCATGTCATATGTGTTCGGTTGAGTGTTCCCCTGAGCAATGGCACTCTAGCGGCAGAATTGGCCAACTCCTGTGTGTTAAGGAATCTCCCAAGCAAACTGCTTAAATTCTTTCCAGGATCCGGTTGCAGAGGTCCTGAAGTACCGCAGCGACGGCTTCAAGTGCCTTGTCTGCTGCCGTTTCGCTGACATACTCCTATATGTCAGTCGAATGTCTGAGGTATGCGCTCATCGCGATCTCCACCTTCTTTGCCTTCAACATTCTGTGCGTCGATGCGGCCTCGGGCGCTGAAAAGAGATTTCAGCTTTTGTGATGCTAGGAGCAGAGTTCACTTGCAGCACCCTCAGGTTGGGTCTGTCTTTGCCTTCTCCAAGCTCAGCCACGAGTTCTGAGCATCGGCTAGCGTTGGACCCAGCACGCAGCACTCACTGCGCTACTTCCCGGGCTTGAAATCGACCAGCCATCCACCTGACAATGCCAACAGCCTTGCTGTTCATGTTCAATCACAATCAGAGCATGACAATGGGAGCCTCAGGTCTGTAGACCGTGGCCCGCTGGCTCAAGTGTGCGAAGATGCAAGACACCCAGGCACCCAGGCACCCAGGCACCCCAGAGTTCAAACTCTGCAAAGGCCCTCCCCACTACAAACCGGAACGCAGCGAACGCAGTGAGCGCAGTGACCGCAGAGTCTTGCAGAGTCTTGCAGAGCCGTTGCAGAGCCTGCGCCATGAAGCGCCTACTGGCCTTGATCCCCGTGTCCCTGGCTGCAGCCTGCCAGTGCGATCGGTACCGCTGCAGGCCTCACCACCTTCTCTTCAAAGCCGCCACTTTCCTGCGAGGTATCAGCCTCTTTTCGCATTTCTGTGCGAGGATTACTGGGACTGGTGGCGAGGACGAGTACATCTACGCCCTCGAAGAGATGCCAGGCGAAGCAGTGATTGAGCCTGGGCCTCAGGCGAGACATTCAAAGAGGCACAGAATTATGATGAATTATGACTCTCTTGGAAGCTGTAAGCCAAGCAACCATGGCGAACTGTGAGCCCTTATTGCTTCCGTTCTCAGGTGCATTAAAGCAAACAGAGCCTACACGCCTCGAGGCCAAAAGGCCAAAAGTGCACTCAGAAGCGTGCGCTCTGCTCGTGCATCGTGCTTTCTACTCGGTTCAATCTTGCCAGAAAGGTGATTGCAAATACTGCTCCTCGTGCGACGGCAACATCTGTGAGCCTTGCCCTCAAGTGCATGTCAGCCTTTCAGTCAGCGCCCTGAAGAGCTCTGAAGAGCTCTGAAGAGCCCTTCAGTTCGAAGCAGGTGTCAGAGCAGCCTAACTTGTGACACGTGCCAGCCTCATCCAGCCTTTGCGCATCGCCTCGAGATCTTGCGCCAGAGAAAAAAGTGTCCAAGGTTTAGTTGCACACTGTGTCAGGCTGGTACCAACAATTACAGCAGTGGTGTGCATCGTGCTGGGTCTGTTGCTCCTCGCTTTCGGCGTGCGCCGAGCCATGCTAGCAGTGCTGTCATCACTCGAAATGAATCGAGATTATCATGGGTTCTCATGTCAGGTACACTCCACATGTGCATGGCACAAGAGGCACTACAGGGCAGAAGCCTCACAGTTGACCTGATTATCTTGAAGCACAAGCACAGCACTGTAAGCGCAGCATGCCGTTGGCCCAGATGAGGTCAAGCCTTACGACGAGTGCGAAGTGCGAGCCTGGGAAAGAAATGCCAGCGTGCGCCACCAAGATCCACCAAGCGGTCTCATCAGTGCGAAGCTGTCTGTCTGTTAGGGTGCGCTCTTCGCTTTGGCACATGCACTGATGACGAGTTGTGCGAGGTTGCCATTGGCCTTCCCTGCTGCGGCTCTCTGCTCTTCATTGGGATTGGAATTGTCGTTTGGATGTCGCCGAGCATCCTGGACCAGGCCCAGACTTACGGCACTGCCCCATATTGATACTGAGCAATGCGGAGCACTGCGCGCGCTGCCCATTTTTCTGGAGGCCGGTGGGTTTGCTCTTGGCGGATGAGGACTTCTCACCCACAACTATACTTGCAGCTTTGCCCTGTTTTTTTGTTCTCAGTGTACTGATGTGCTGCATCTCCAGTACGCGACTGCAGGATCGTTGAGCCCGTTTCACCCGATAGACAAGGGTGCCTCCCTTCGTCGTGTCACCAACTACAATGGCCGCCAGTGGTGCTCGGAAGTCTAGAATGCCCGGAGCGACCCTTTGTACGTGGAAACGGCTCTTTGTGACTAACTGAAAGCCCTCACCTAACTTGCGCAAGCACTTGTGATGTTGGTTGGTTTCCTGGCGGACAGGAGGGCGCTACTTGCAAGAATCGGCTCGGTGTAGACTGTAGAACGCGGCCAGTCCTCCCACTCCAAAGCCATGCCTTCCAAGGGTTGCGCAGTCGCCCTCGCCGGCGTGGGCGCATACGCCGCCGCCCAGGCCTTCGTGGCCCCGGCCGCCCCGCAGGTGCAGGAGCAGCGTGAGGTGCGCCAGCTGCGGCAGCAGGCTGCGGTCAGCGCGACCTCCACCACCTCCGCGACGGCCGCCCTGGCTCTGGGCGCGGCTGGCATCGCAGCTGCCGCCGCGCAGGCTGGCAAGCGCACACAGCGCCGATGCCAGGTGGTGCGCCAGGCCACTGCGGTTGCCGAGAAGACCTTCACCAAGATGCCCGCATCCGTGAAGCCCGGTGTGGTCACCGGCCAGGCCCTGGTAGACTTGCTGAACTATGCGAAGGAGAAGGGGTTTGCCATTCCGGGAGTCAACGTGGTGAGCACAGGCTCCATCAACGCGTGCATGGAGGCCGCCAAGAAGGCTGGCGGGCCCATCATGGTCACCTTCTCTCGTGGCGGCGGCCAGTTCATCGCCGGCAAGGCTGCAGACAACACCGACGATGCAGCCTGCATCGCGGGCACTGTGGCTGGCGCCCTCCACGTCCGCCAGGTGGCCAAGCTCTACGGTGTGCCGGTGATCCTCCACACTGACCACTGCCAGAAGGCTTGGTTGCCTTGGTTCGATGGGCTCATGGAGGCCAATGAGGAGTATTTCGAGAAAAACGGCGAGCCTCTGTTCTCGTCCCACATGCTCGACCTGTCCGAGGAGCCTCTGGAGGATAACATCGCCATCTGCAAGAAGTACTGCGAGCGCATGGCCAAGGTGGATCTGCTCTTGGAGATGGAGCTGGGCGTCACTGGTGGCGAGGAGGATGGCGTGGACAACAGTGACGTGGACTCCTCCAGGCTGTACACCCAGCCTGAGGAGGTGTGGCAGGTCTACGAGACTCTGTCAGCCGTGCCGAACGGCAGGTTCACCGTGGCGGCGGCGTTCGGCAACGTCCACGGAGTGTATGCCCCGGGCAACGTGGACCTGCAGCCAGTGATCCTGCACAACACCCAGAAGTTCATCAAGGAGAAGCTTGGCACCGACGAGGACAAGCCAGTGTCTTTCGTGTTCCACGGAGGCTCCGGCTCTTCCCTGGAGGACATCCGCTATGCCATCGAGGCTGGCGTCATCAAGATGAACATCGACACGGACTCTGGGCGTAGATATGATAGGTCTGATAGGCGTCGAGGGGAGGTTCTCTCCAGCATTTCGGGCTTCCCCAAATCACTGTATGTTTTTTAAGATTCAGGCGTGGACCCCAACATGCAGCATGCAGCTCAACATGACACCGAGGACACGCAGTGGGCCTTCTGGGACGGCATGAACTCCTACCAGAAGAAGAACAAGGACTACCTGCAGGCCCAGATCGGAAACCCGGAGGGCCCGGAGAAGCCCAACAAGAAGTACTACGACCCTCGCATGTCCCTCCGGTCTGGCGAGGAGAGCATGGCTGACCGCCTGGTGAAGTGCATGGAGGACCTGAAGTGCATCGACGTGCTCTGAGGATTGGGGCGAGATTGTGCGAGCAGTAGAGTCAGTAGAGTAGTTACGCAAACAGGTTGCGGAACAGCAGCAGCCAGTTTTCCAGCAGATTCTCGGTTGCATGGTCTTCAGATCACGCTGAGAGTCTTTTAAAAGCCGTGTGGCTTTGTCCGGCTTGTCCAAGTAGAGTGACTGACCAGATGCACGGTGAACAAGCTGGATTTCAGTTCATCAGGGTCGGTTTGAGCATGAGCATCTGGATCGGATGTGCGGCGTTGCTTGAGGGTATGTTTGCCCAGCTTTCAGGCACAGACGAAGCCTCAGTCTTGCTCCCACTCTAAAGCCATGCCTTCCAAGGGTTGCGCAGTCGCCCTCGCCGGCGTGGGCGCATACGCCGCCGCCCAGGCCTTCGTGGCCCCGGCCGCCCCGCAGGTGCAGGAGCAGCGTGAGGTGCGCCAGCTGCGGCAGCAGGCTGCGGTCAGCGCGACCTCCACCACCTCCGCGACGGCCGCCCTGGCTCTGGGCGCGGCTGGCATCGCAGCTGCCGCCGCGCAGGCTGGCAAGCGCACACAGCGCCGATGCCAGGTGGTCCGCCAGGCCACTGCGGTTGCCGAGAAGACCTTCACCAAGATGCCCGCATCCGTGAAGCCCGGTGTGGTCACCGGCCAGGCCCTGGTAGACTTGCTGAACTATGCGAAGGAGAAGGGGTTTGCCATTCCGGGAGTCAACGTGGTGAGCAGCAGCTCCATCAATGCGTGCATGGAGGCCGCCAAGAAGGCTGGCGGGCCCATCATGGTCACCTTCTCTCGTGGCGGCGGCCAGTTCATCGCCGGCAAGGCTGCAGACAACACCGACGATGCAGCCTGCATCGCGGGCACTGTGGCTGGCGCCCTCCACGTCCGCCAGGTGGCCAAGCTCTACGGTGTGCCGGTGATCCTCCACACTGACCACTGCCAGAAGGCTTGGTTGCCTTGGTTCGATGGGCTCATGGAGGCCAATGAGGAGTATTTCGAGAAAAACGGCGAGCCTCTGTTCTCGTCCCACATGCTCGACCTGTCTGAGGAGCCTCTGGAGGATAACATCGCCATCTGCAAGAAGTACTGCGAGCGCATGGCCAAGGTGGATCTGCTCTTGGAGATGGAGCTGGGCGTCACTGGTGGCGAGGAGGATGGCGTGGACAACAGTGACGTGGACTCCTCCAGGCTGTACACCCAGCCTGAGGAGGTGTGGCAGGTCTACGAGACTCTGTCAGCCGTGCCGAACGGCAGGTTCACCGTGGCGGCGGCGTTCGGCAACGTCCACGGAGTGTATGCCCCGGGCAACGTGGACCTGCAGCCAGTGATCCTGCACAACACCCAGAAGTTCATCAAGGAGAAGCTTGGCACCGACGAGGACAAGCCAGTGTCTTTCGTGTTCCACGGAGGCTCCGGCTCTTCCCTGGAGGACATCCGCTATGCCATCGAGGCTGGCGTCATCAAGATGAACATCGACACGGACTCTGGGCGTAGATATGATAGGTCTGATAGGCCTGTGACAAGCCTGCTTTTGGCGTCGAGGGGAGGTTCTCTCCAGCATTTCGGGCTTCCCCAAATCACTGTATGTTTTTTAAGATTCAGGCGTGGACCCCAACATGCAGCATGCAGCTCAACATGACACCGAGGACACGCAGTGGGCCTTCTGGGACGGCATGAACTCCTACCAGAAGAAGAACAAGGACTACCTGCAGGCCCAGATCGGAAACCCGGAGGGCCCGGAGAAGCCCAACAAGAAGTACTACGACCCTCGCATGTCCCTCCGGTCTGGCGAGGAGAGCATGGCTGACCGCCTGGTGAAGTGCATGGAGGACCTGAAGTGCATCGACGTGCTCTGAGGATTGGGGCGAGATTGTGCGAGCAGTAGAGTCAGTAGAGTAGTTACGCAAACAGGTTGCGGAACAGCAGCAGCCAGTTTTCCAGCAGATTCTCGGTTGCATGGTCTTCAGATCACGCTGAGAGTCTTTTAAAAGCCGTGTGGCTTTGTCCGGCTTGTCCAAGTAGAGTGACTGACCAGATGCACGGTGAACAAGCTGGATTTCAGTTCATCAGGGTCGGTTTGAGCATGAGCATCTGGATCGGATGTGCGGCGTTGCTTGAGGGTATGTTTGCCCAGCTTTCAGGCACAGACGAAGCCTCAGTCTTGCTCCCACTCTAAAGCCATGCCTTCCAAGGGTTGCGCAGTCGCCCTCGCCGGCGTGGGCGCATACGCCGCCGCCCAGGCCTTCGTGGCCCCGGCCGCCCCGCAGGTGCAGGAGCAGCGTGAGGTGCGCCAGCTGCGGCAGCAGGCTGCGGTCAGCGCGACCTCCACCACCTCCGCGACGGCCGCCCTGGCTCTGGGCGCGGCTGGCATCGCAGCTGCCGCCGCGCAGGCTGGCAAGCGCACACAGCGCCGATGCCAGGTGGTGCGCCAGGCCACTGCGGTTGCCGAGAAGACCTTCACCAAGATGCCCGCATCCGTGAAGCCCGGTGTGGTCACCGGCCAGGCCCTGGTAGACTTGCTGAACTATGCGAAGGAGAAGGGGTTTGCCATTCCGGGAGTCAACGTGGTGAGCACAGGCTCCATCAACGCGTGCATGGAGGCCGCCAAGAAGGCTGGCGGGCCCATCATGGTCACCTTCTCTCGTGGCGGCGGCCAGTTCATCGCCGGCAAGGCTGCAGACAACACCGACGATGCAGCCTGCATCGCGGGCACTGTGGCTGGCGCCCTCCACGTCCGCCAGGTGGCCAAGCTCTACGGTGTGCCGGTGATCCTCCACACTGACCACTGCCAGAAGGCTTGGTTGCCTTGGTTCGATGGGCTCATGGAGGCCAATGAGGAGTATTTCGAGAAAAACGGCGAGCCTCTGTTCTCGTCCCACATGCTCGACCTGTCTGAGGAGCCTCTGGAGGATAACATCGCCATCTGCAAGAAGTACTGCGAGCGCATGGCCAAGGTGGATCTGCTCTTGGAGATGGAGCTGGGCGTCACTGGTGGCGAGGAGGATGGCGTGGACAACAGTGACGTGGACTCCTCCAGGCTGTACACCCAGCCCGAGGAGGTGTGGCAGGTCTACGAGACTCTGTCAGCCGTGCCGAACGGCAGGTTCACTGTGGCGGCGGCGTTCGGCAACGTCCACGGAGTGTATGCCCCGGGCAACGTGGACCTGCAGCCAGTGATCCTGCACAACACCCAGAAGTTCATCAAGGAGAAGCTTGGCACCGACGAGGACAAGCCAGTGTCTTTCGTGTTCCACGGAGGCTCCGGCTCTTCCCTGGAGGACATCCGCTATGCCATCGAGGCTGGCGTCATCAAGATGAACATCGACACGGACTCTGGGCGTAGATATGATAGGTCTGATAGGCCTGTGACAAGCCTGCTTTTGGCGTCGAGGGGAGGTTCTCTCCAGCATTTCGGGCTTCCCCAAATCACTGTATGTTTTTTAAGATTCAGGCGCGGACCCCAACATGCAGCATGCACCTCAACATGACACCGAGGACACGCAGTGGGCCTTCTGGGACGGCATGAACTCCTACCAGAAGAAGAACAAGGACTACCTGCAGGCCCAGATCGGAAACCCGGAGGGCCCGGAGAAGCCCAACAAGAAGTACTACGACCCTCGCATGTCCCTCCGGTCTGGCGAGGAGAGCATGGCGGACCGCCTGGTGAAGTGCATGGAGGACCTGAAGTGCATCGACGTTCTCTGAGGATTGGGGCGAGATTGTGCGAGCAGTAGAGTCAGTAGAGTAGTTACGCAAACAGGTTGCGGAACAGCAGCAGCCAGTTTTCCAGCAGATTCTCGGTTGCATGGTCTTCAGATCACGCTGAGAGTCTTTTAAAAGCCGTGTGGCTTTGTCCGGCTTGTCCAAGTAGAGTGACTGACCAGATGCACGGTGAACAAGCTGGATTTCAGTTCATCAGGGTCGGTTTGAGCATGAGCATCTGGATCGGATGTGCGGCGTTGCTTGAGGGTATGTTTGCCCAGCTTTCAGGCACAGACGAAGCCTCAGTCTTGCTCCCACTCTAAAGCCATGCCTTCCAAGGGTTGCGCAGTCGCCCTCGCCGGCGTGGGCGCATACGCCGCCGCCCAGGCCTTCGTGGCCCCGGCCGCCCCGCAGGTGCAGGAGCAGCGTGAGGTGCGACAGCTGCGGCAGCAGGCTGCGGTCAGTGCGACCTCCACCACCTCCGCGACGGCCGCCCTGGCTCTGGGCGCGGCTGGCATCGCAGCTGCCGCCGCGCAGGCTGGCAAGCGCACACAGCGCCGATGCCAGGTGGTCCGCCAGGCCACTGCGGTTGCCGAGAAGACCTTCACCAAGATGCCCGCATCCGTGAAGCCCGGTGTGGTCACCGGCCAGGCCCTGGTAGACTTGCTGAACTATGCGAAGGAGAAGGGGTTTGCCATTCCGGGAGTCAACGTGGTGAGCAGCAGCTCCATCAATGCGTGCATGGAGGCCGCCAAGAAGGCTGGCGGGCCCATCATGGTCACCTTCTCTCGTGGCGGCGGCCAGTTCATCGCCGGCAAGGCTGCAGACAACACCGACGATGCAGCCTGCATCGCGGGCACTGTGGCTGGCGCCCTCCACGTCCGCCAGGTGGCCAAGCTCTACGGTGTGCCGGTGATCCTCCACACTGACCACTGCCAGAAGGCTTGGTTGCCTTGGTTCGATGGGCTCATGGAGGCCAATGAGGAGTATTTCGAGAAAAACGGCGAGCCTCTGTTCTCGTCCCACATGCTCGACCTGTCTGAGGAGCCTCTGGAGGATAACATCGCCATCTGCAAGAAGTACTGCGAGCGCATGGCCAAGGTGGATCTGCTCTTGGAGATGGAGCTGGGCGTCACTGGTGGCGAGGAGGATGGCGTGGACAACAGTGACGTGGACTCCTCCAGGCTGTACACCCAGCCTGAGGAGGTGTGGCAGGTCTACGAGACTCTGTCAGCCGTGCCGAACGGCAGGTTCACCGTGGCGGCGGCGTTCGGCAACGTCCACGGAGTGTATGCCCCGGGCAACGTGGACCTGCAGCCAGTGATCCTGCACAACACCCAGAAGTTCATCAAGGAGAAGCTTGGCACCGACGAGGACAAGCCAGTGTCTTTCGTGTTCCACGGAGGCTCCGGCTCTTCCCTGGAGGACATCCGCTATGCCATCGAGGCTGGCGTCATCAAGATGAACATCGACACGGACTCTGGGCGTAGATATGATAGGTCTGATAGGCCTGTGACAAGCCTGCTTTTGGCGTCGAGGGGAGGTTCTCTCCAGCATTTCGGGCTTCCCCAAATCACTTTAATTTTTTTAAGATTCAGGCGTGGACCCCAACATGCAGCATGCAGCTCAACATGACACCGAGGACACGCAGTGGGCCTTCTGGGACGGCATGAACTCCTACCAGAAGAAGAACAAGGACTACCTGCAGGCCCAGATCGGAAACCCGGAGGGCCCGGAGAAGCCCAACAAGAAGTACTACGACCCTCGCATGTCCCTCCGGTCTGGCGAGGAGGTCATGGCGGACCGCCTGGTGAAGTGCATGGAGGACCTGAAGTGCATCGACGTTCTCTGAGCAACTGGAGTTGCGGAACTCTCGTTCAGTTTTCCTGTTCAGATGGAGCGGCGAGTGGCATTCAGCCACAGATTCAGATTTCGCGCTGTGTTTGCATACCACGTTCGCAAAGGTGCCTGCGTGGCAGCAAAACTGGAGATGGTTGTTTGCCCAAGTTGTGTTCATCAGCTTGCTGCGTCTTGGCAGGCAGTCAATGCTAGTATCGGAATGGCAGTATGGTGCATGATGCGTAGATACCACCCGCTTTCACATGAATCGCAGTCTTAGAACAGCTCAATTTTTAGCGTACTCGCATTTCGTGGTCCTTGTGTTGCCAGCCAACCACCAAGAGCTCTGTTGATATAAACTTTCGTTAGAGCTTACGGTCGTTTCATTTCCCTTTCGTCATCATTTGGTTCCTTGTGAACTTTGTCAGTGCAGTTTGTTGCGGGGAAGACATTGCGCTAGCTTTTCAAACGCGTTCATGACCGCAGATAAATGTAGAGCAGCAGCCTCGCTGATCCAGTGGGTCCTCTTTACATCTTGCCATGCCCATTCGACTAAATCTGCGGCACGTTGCTCGATGTGCTTGGCAGCCCTGCCACATCTCACTTTGCTGTTGTGAGTTCGGCTCATTTCTTGACTGGTTGTTCTTCTCCTGCTCCCACTCTAAAGCCATGCCTTCCAAGGGTTGCGCAGTCGCCCTCGCCGGCGTGGGCGCATACGCCGCCGCCCAGGCCTTCGTGGCCCCGGCCGCCCCGCAGGTGCAGGAGCAGCGTGAGGTGCGCCAGCTGCGGCAGCAGGCTGCGGTCAGCGCGACCTCCACCACCTCCGCGACGGCCGCCCTGGCTCTGGGCGCGGCTGGCATCGCAGCTGCCGCCGCGCAGGCTGGCAAGCGCACACAGCGCCGATGCCAGGTGGTCCGCCAGGCCACTGCGGTTGCCGAGAAGACCTTCACCAAGATGCCCGCATCCGTGAAGCCCGGTGTGGTCACCGGCCAGGCCCTGGTAGACCTGCTGAACTATGCGAAGGAGAAGGGGTTTGCCATTCCGGGAGTCAACGTGGTGAGCAGCAGCTCCATCAATGCGTGCATGGAGGCCGCCAAGAAGGCTGGCGGGCCCATCATGGTCACCTTCTCTCGTGGCGGCGGCCAGTTCATCGCCGGCAAGGCTGCAGACAACACCGACGATGCAGCCTGCATCGCGGGCACTGTGGCTGGCGCCCTCCACGTCCGCCAGGTGGCCAAGCTCTACGGTGTGCCGGTGATCCTCCACACTGACCACTGCCAGAAGGCTTGGTTGCCTTGGTTCGATGGGCTCATGGAGGCCAATGAGGAGTATTTCGAGAAAAACGGCGAGCCTCTGTTCTCGTCCCACATGCTCGACCTGTCTGAGGAGCCTCTGGAGGATAACATCGCCATCTGCAAGAAGTACTGCGAGCGCATGGCCAAGGTGGATCTGCTCTTGGAGATGGAGCTGGGCGTCACTGGTGGCGAGGAGGATGGCGTGGACAACAGTGACGTGGACTCCTCCAGGCTGTACACCCAGCCCGAGGAGGTGTGGCAGGTCTACGAGACTCTGTCAGCCGTGCCGAACGGCAGGTTCACTGTGGCGGCGGCGTTCGGCAACGTCCACGGAGTGTATGCCCCGGGCAACGTGGACCTGCAGCCAGTGATCCTGCACAACACCCAGAAGTTCATCAAGGAGAAGCTTGGCACCGACGAGGACAAGCCAGTGTCTTTCGTGTTCCACGGAGGCTCCGGCTCTTCCCTGGAGGACATCCGCTATGCCATCGAGGCTGGCGTCATCAAGATGAACATCGACACGGACTCTGGGCGTAGATATGATAGGTCTGATAGGCCTGTGACAAGCCTGCTTTTGGCGTCGAGGGGAGGTTCTCTCCAGCATTTCGGGCTTCCCCAAATCACTGTATGTTTTTTAAGATTCAGGCGTGGACCCCAACATGCAGCATGCAGCTCAACATGACACCGAGGACACGCAGTGGGCCTTCTGGGACGGCATGAACTCCTACCAGAAGAAGAACAAGGACTACCTGCAGGCCCAGATCGGAAACCCGGAGGGCCCGGAGAAGCCCAACAAGAAGTACTACGATCCTCGCATGTCCCTCCGGTCTGGCGAGGAGGTCATGGCGGACCGCCTGGTGAAGTGCATGGAGGACCTGAAGTGCATCGACGTTCTCTGATGAGTAGACCGATCTGGACATCGCCAGCAACAGCAGCTCAACAGCAGCTGAGTTTTCCATGCTCGTAAGTAGTTTTCAGGTCACACTGAGGGCCATTTAGGCCAAGCCGAATTGTCTCGGGTGGACAAGGAGCCATGGGACTCGTTCGGAGACCTTATTGATCAATCGACATCTGCCGCGGGCATTTGCTCTTTGAAAGAAAACGGATTACCTGCAGTAGCTCCGCCTAGAGTTGGCCGCTTAACTGCAATAACAATAGATACGCAATAGCTGTAAAGTGTTGTAGCCGTGACGACACAGCTGCAAGCGAACTGTCACGAGCTCGTGCTTTGACTTCTGTGTTCGACATCCGACATCTTCAGACGGCAGACATGGCCTATTGCCTATTGAACGCCAGCTTAGAAATGTCAGCTTAGGACTAAACGGCCCCCTGGCCATTCGGGTATGATTCTGTGTAAGGCCCGGTCTTTTTGAAACTCTTCGTGACAATAGGGTTTCTAAGAAAGCTGTTCTCACTGTTCTCTTCGCGACAAGGCTTGTATGGCAACACAGGTCCATCTCCAGTCTCACGAGATCTTGCGTTGAGAACTACTGTTTCATCATCACAGCATCGCGCGGGTCAAGATGTGAACGGTTGCTACCAGTACAGGTAAAATGCTGGTAATGTGACATATCCCCTGAGGCCATGCCACTAAGAACAACGCCGAAGTCCGAAGAGCCATGAACCATCAAAAAGGGGGATTTTTTGGGTCTCCTGAAGTCCGAGGCGGGTATGGCGGGTCGACCAGAGAGTCTCAGAGCCTCAGATTCAAGAGGTACGGGGGATAGACAAAGTTCATCAGGCCTTGCAGCTCTTGGCATCACAGGGCGGGGCCATACGCGGGGATTCGTTCTCGGTGCAGAGAGTCCCGACTTTGCAGCACTGAGAATCCTTGACGGACTAGTTGCAGTTAATATCAAGACCCAAGACCGCTTCTGCGACATCCTTGCTGGCGGTGCTCTTTGTACTTACTCGTGTCCTTGGCTCATAGCTTTTGGCCCAGTTTTTCCGCTCGCGCCTTGTTGCTTCTGCGCTCCACCATGCCTTCCAAGGGTTGCGCAGTCGCCCTCGCCGGCGTGGGCGCATACGCCGCCGCCCAGGCCTTCGTGGCCCCTGCCGCCCCGCAGGTGCAGGAGCAGCGTGAGGTGCGCCAGCTGCGGCAGCAGGCTGCGGTCAGCGCGACCTCCACCACCTCCGCGACGGCCGCCCTGGCTCTGGGCGCGGCTGGCATCGCAGCTGCCGCCGCGCAGGCTGGCAAGCGCACACAGCGCCGATGCCAGGTGGTCCGCCAGGCCACTGCGGTTGCCGAGAAGACCTTCACCAAGATGCCCGCATCCGTGAAGCCCGGTGTGGTCACCGGCCAGGCCCTGGTAGACTTGCTGAACTATGCGAAGGAGAAGGGGTTTGCCATTCCGGGAGTCAACGTGGTGAGCAGCAGCTCCATCAATGCGTGCATGGAGGCCGCCAAGAAGGCTGGCGGGCCCATCATGGTCACCTTCTCTCGTGGCGGCGGCCAGTTCATCGCCGGCAAGGCTGCAGACAACACCGACGATGCAGCCTGCATCGCGGGCACTGTGGCTGGCGCCCTCCACGTCCGCCAGGTGGCCAAGCTCTACGGTGTGCCGGTGATCCTCCACACTGACCACTGCCAGAAGGCTTGGTTGCCTTGGTTCGATGGGCTCATGGAGGCCAATGAGGAGTATTTCGAGAAAAACGGCGAGCCTCTGTTCTCGTCCCACATGCTCGACCTGTCTGAGGAGCCTCTGGAGGATAACATCGCCATCTGCAAGAAGTACTGCGAGCGCATGGCCAAGGTGGATCTGCTCTTGGAGATGGAGCTGGGCGTCACTGGTGGCGAGGAGGATGGCGTGGACAACAGTGACGTGGACTCCTCCAGGCTGTACACCCAGCCTGAGGAGGTGTGGCAGGTCTACGAGACTCTGTCAGCCGTGCCGAACGGCAGGTTCACCGTGGCGGCGGCGTTCGGCAACGTCCACGGAGTGTATGCCCCGGGCAACGTGGACCTGCAGCCAGTGATCCTGCACAACACCCAGAAGTTCATCAAGGAGAAGCTTGGCACCGACGAGGACAAGCCAGTGTCTTTCGTGTTCCACGGAGGCTCCGGCTCTTCCCTGGAGGACATCCGCTATGCCATCGAGGCTGGCGTCATCAAGATGAACATCGACACGGACTCTGGGCGTAGATATGATAGGTCTGATAGGCCTGTGACAAGCCTGCTTTTGGCGTCGAGGGGAGGTTCTCTCCAGCATTTCGGGCTTCCCCAAATCACTGTATGTTTTTTAAGATTCAGGCGCGGACCCCAACATGCAGCATGCACCTCAACATGACACCGAGGACACGCAGTGGGCCTTCTGGGATGGCATGAACTCCTACCAGAAGAAGAACAAGGACTACCTGCAGGCCCAGATCGGAAACCCGGAGGGCCCGGAGAAGCCCAACAAGAAGTACTACGATCCTCGCATGTCCCTCCGGTCTGGCGAGGAGGTCATGGCGGACCGCCTGGTGAAGTGCATGGAGGACCTGAAGTGCATCGACGTTCTCTGAGCAACTGGAGTTGCGGAACTCTCGCTCAGTTTTCCTGTTCAGATGGAGCGGCGAGTGGCGTTCAGCCAGAGACTCAGGTTGCACACGGCCTTCGTGAAGGCAGCGCTGTCTGGGAGCAAAATACCCCTTGGCCCATGCTGGTTTGACCTGCTACCATTTTTGAAAAACTCTAATTGCACGGGCCAAAGGTGGAATGGCATGGCACCCAATCTTTTCGGGGTTTGGCAGTTTAGCGTTAAGAGTTGTAGGCGTTCAACATCACTGCAGGGTCACTGACCCTCCCGGTCATTCAAAGCAAATTAAACATCTGATCATTTTGCGCTCCTGGGCCTTGGCCCAACTTGGATGAACTTGGGGCGGGGTTCCGCAGCTTCGATTTTATAGACACACCGGGCCGCGGCTCCACTGTTGGCTCAGTGGCCCACCATGGCCGGTGCCGCCCTCAAGAAGACTCATGCGACTCTTCCGGTTGTTGATTGTTGGCTTTTAAAGTTTTGTGTCTTCATCTCGGTCTCTCTCTCTCTCTCTCAACAGGTGTGGGATCCCGGTCCGAGCTCCTGAACCTGCTGGGCGATGTCAAAGCCCGCGTGCAGGACGCGCTCCTCATTGAGTCACCTCTACAAGAGTCCAGCTTCGACTCGGAGAAAAGGGGGGGAACTCCCGAAGTCAATGTGCAATGCAGGACAAGATTGGGATCGTGGACTTTCCAATGCCTGGATCTTACACCCTTACTACACCCTTTTCTTTACACCCTTGCGTATCGCAAATCGGGGTATGTGTGTACCATGAAGTTATAAAATCTACTTGGTTTTCTCTCACTACGAGTATCACCAAAGCACCGGAGAGCTCAGAGACCCCTAGTTGCCCCCCTCTGCCAGGCCTCAGTTCATCTTGATTGGCAAGCAGTCGGTGGGAAAGAGCCGACTCATCGAGGTGGGGTTGCAGACGGGTACCTGTGTCAAACCGCCTGAGCCGGCTTGAGCCGGTTTGAGCCCCCCCCCAAATCCCATTAAAAGCTCTTCTTGCACGGAGTCCGGTTTCCGAGGCCCTTGCGGGGGAGACCTTCAACTTCATCTCCGGAACGTTAGGCATCGGCTGAACCGGGAAACGGAACTCACGAAGTGCTTCTTTTGAAACTTAATTTCGGCGGATCGCAGAATGCCAGCGAATCGGTAGAAGCATTGTTCTTCAGACTTTGGGCGTTTAGGATTTTGATTTTACAGCGGGTCCGCCTCGCCCCTCCTGTGTCCGAGACGAGATGGGAGGCAGCCGGCGGCCCACAATCCTCGAGTTCCGCAACGTTGCTGGCTCGAAGGCATCCAAGTGGCCCGGAGCCTACTCTGTATCTTTTCGTTCCGGCAGCTCTGACCAGGGTGCAAGCCACATTGCGTCGAAGCCGCTGCGCACATGCAAATGTTCAAGTTCCGCAACTACACATAGTAACATGGTAAGCGAAGCTCTGGATCCCGGAGTTTCGCCGCAAAATCCATCAACCTTCAACAACTGACGAGCGCCAGCAAACGCGCTCATGAGTTTTCTGTTTGTTGACGTAAGTTCTGTTGAACACACAAGGCCTCTGTGACTTTGTCTCACACGTGGTCATGGGATGTAGTTAATGTAGTTGCAATTCTGCCTCTTGCACGCGCTCGGCTTTATGATGCAAGTGCGCTGTAGCCCTGGGGAGCCCAAGGTTCGTCCGGGATAGGGCCACAGGCCACTGGAACGAGCACGAGATCAGCAGAGTCATGCAGCTGGCCGCAACCTCGAAGCTGGGTACACCATTGCAACGTCTCGCGGTGGTCCGTGATGTCTGCAGGTCGGCGATGCGCATGAAGAGCTAGGGGAGACAGTCGGGCCCCAAAGATGTTCCAAACCGACTGCACTGTCTCCCCGAAACACACAAGTTGGTTACCCAACGTTAGCCAACACAAGGGGCCCTTGTGCGCCAGCATGATTTCGGAATGTCGGAATGTTGAGAGTTGCAGAGTAGCCACATTACGGATCCCAAAGGGGCACATAGAACCAAATGAGATTCACATGAGGTTTCTTCTGATCCCATTTGTGTTCGAGTCCAGTGCGGCACTCAGTGGCAGACAGAAACGAGGATCACGGTGATTACGGGTTGTGTGAGTCCGTGCCTTGCATGATCTTGACCACAAGGTCTCCTGCTTGTGTGGACATGCAAATAGTTGACCTTCCGGGCTTCCGGGACTTTGCACTGGACACCTCCAAGCAGGAGCTGTGCAACAGGTGCGGTGCCTGTCACAGAGCAGCCATGTCTCAGCAGCATATTGTGTTGCATGGCGGTCACAGAACGCCTCTTCACAAAGAGGATCGAAGAGCTTGTGATGCAATTCATGCGGGATCCTCGCAATGTGATGCTTTGCGTGGAGCAGGTCGGGTCTTGACTTGCGAGCACATTTTGCCTTTTCCTGCTCACGTCTCAATCGCCCAGTGCGGGGACGCAGCCACCATGTCCACCTTGGGCAAGTGCCGCTCGATTGACCCAAAGTTTCAGAGGACCGCGCCAGAAGTCTGAACTGCCAAGGGTTTCTGTCTACGAGTGAACGAGAAACCCTGTGAATCCACCATCCTGCTTCTGCTGACCTCCGTGAAATTGCTCTGCTTGCTTGAGCCGTGAGGCGCCTGAGTTCACTGCTATTGTAAACTACCCTCAGTTGCAAGGACCATTCTCGTCCGCACGAAGCTGGACAAGTACTACACTGACTTGACGTGAGCTTCCAAGAGCCCGCTTGACGAGTGATTTTTCCATCAGAATGGGTCCCCATGCATTCCTCATTCCTGTTGCATCATGTTGCATTCTCTCGAAGCTTGCGAGGAAGGAGAACGTCAACCAGTGGGTGGATGGCTTCGGCGACCTTCCCGAAAACTTGGTTCGCTTCGCCTTGACACTGCCCTGGTGGCAGGCTCGGCTCTTTGGGCCAAACCGGGCCGAACTTTCCCTGTATTGTGGGAACTTCGACGTAGCCTTGGCCCTTGAGCAGTTCAGCCTACAGCAGCACCACAGCATGAGGGTGAAAGCACGTCGTTCATCAATAGATCGAAAGCTTTTTACATCAGGAAGCTTGAATCAGAGTGGCTCCCCAGTTCGCAACGCGCTAAAGACTAAAGGTTCCTTCATGCTTGCTGGCCCTCCAGGATGGAGAGGCGTGTCCTGCCGAGTCCTTCGTGAAGCTGCGGGAAGAGTTCAATCAGAAGGCCACCTTGTGAGCACGCCTGTCGGGCTGTCTGGGCCCCAGTAAGAAGTCCGGCGCGGGCAGGATATGAAGGAGATGAGGGATCGGATGCTGAAGCCGCAGTACCTTGAGGCACTTTAATTAAACTCGAGACAAAACAGTCTCCTGATGATTAGACAAAAAAGCGACGGCTCTCTGCCCTGCCTGCGCTGGCAGACCATCGGCTTCCAGTCCTTCGCGAACTTCATGGAGAAGAAGATCGAGCACATGTTCGCGGACGCCATCAACCCCGTGTTGGACAAGCTGAAGGAGCTGAAGGCCAAGTGGACCTCCAAGGAACAGAGCCTCGTCACCGAGCACGAGGAGACTGACCCCCACAGGTGCGCCCATATGGGCATCTCCTTATGTGGTTTTCTGGCATTTTCTGGTGTCTTGAAGCATCCTTGAGCTGGGATATGCGCATTGTGCTGCCGTCATCTGCCGCTTGTCGCCGACAGCCAATGACAGCCTTTTGCGTCCAGTTGGACAGTATAGTTGGACCGTGTGGCACATGTTAAAGGATCAGCCATGCGGCCAGCAAAGCATCTCTTCATGTAGAGTGTATTTGACAGGTGCAAATGTTTCAACAACCCCAAGCGAAAGACAGAATATCGAATAGATTCGACTAGGAGAATGATACACTTGCCAGAGCTTGCCAGTGCCGAGCGCGTGTCCTCGGAGCACCACTTGCTCTTGGCCTCCCACGACCTGCCGCGGGTGCCGGAACGCCGAGATCGCCGAGAACGCTGCGCTGCTTGGATGTCTTCGAACGCGCAGCTCTAGCTCTGCTCTAGCTTTTCATGTCGCTGTAGGGCGGACCCCTCAAGTTTAGTGCCCTCTCTGGGCTGTGCCGAACATTCGCTTTCCTGAGGACAGCGAGGCGGAGGTTGCTGGGGGTGGCGTTTTCCACACGCGTGAGGCAGACAAGGCCGGGGGAGCCTCCTCTCCCAGCGGCCTGGGCTCGGGTGCGGTGGCCGCGCAAGGCGAGGGCGCCGCTGCCTCTCGGCGCAGCAAACGCAGCCACGGCACCATGAGCGCCATGTCAGGCGCAGACCTGGCAGCAGGTGGCATTCGTGCCACTGGTGGCACCTGTGCAGATGCTGGGGCGGGCATTGGCGGCATTGGCAGCATTGGCAGCATTGGGATGGCTCACCTGGATCACCGGGATCACCCCATGGGTTCAGAGCCTGAAGGCCCTGAAGGCGAAGCGCCCAAGAGAGAGAAGAGAGCCCGAATGGGTGCCATCGCATCTGCGGCAGCTGAGCAATGGGGGTTGGATCTGGAAACCTTAGAGCTCTGGGCCGAACGCCGGCATCTTCCCGGAGTTGGGCTCACGGATTTGCTGGACTATCGACGTGACCACCCGGAGGAGGACCTCTCGGCGGGCCTGACTTCCATACCGGTCGAGTAGTTAGATGTTATCTCAGAGTAAATGACAGTCAACTTCAGTGAGCCGACTTCGGTGAGTCAACCATCTTTTAAGCCTGGTGAGTGCGACGTGTTTCACAATTTGGCGATGGTCAAGCACAGCCTTGGCTCCAGCCCAGACTTCGCCTGTGCCAGAACGCGACGTCAGGAAGCATAGCTCCATAGCTCTCAGCCGTTCATCGGAAGCCATCGTTAAAGCAGGTCAATGCAAAGGCACGTGAATGCTCACGGCCGATGGTTTATGTTTGCGCTGCCTCCTCACGGATCGTGGCAGGATCTTGAGCACAACCCGGGAGTGCGGGACCTCCTTCGCGCAGGCCTTGAGGCATGTCATGGAGGCCCGGCTTCCAATGGCTTCGCACACCTTCACACTACGAGTCACACTACGAGTCACTTTCGCTTGGTGCCAGGGTATTCCGAACCTGATGACTGGCCGGATGAAGCTCGATTCAGAGCTCAGGTCATTCCATGACCATCACTTAAAAGCGGGGCCTCCGGCTTTCCACTTCTTACGATACGCTACGATGCTCCCATCAGTGAAGACCGCGCTTTGCTCTTAAGGTCGGGTCAGATCACTTCGTGATGCTTCCGTCGGAGGACTTCCGTGATCTAGATGACTACATAGAGTGCCCGCGTCGCGCGATGGAGGGCTTGACCACGGTTGGTCGATGTGCCTAGCTGTAGGTACCTCACGAACGAAATACAAGTCGGTGCTTCAGATGCAGAGGCAAGTTGCGTGAATTCGCTGCCAGCATGTACGTGCAGGCAAGCATGGCAAGTGCCTTGGCAGGTCAACGGCGGTGCCCAGTTTCGCCGGGTGATGTCTGAAGCTCCCGGCTGAGTCGATGAAGCTGACCAGGGTTCAATGCACAGAAGGCTCCATCTAGGACTGGCTGCACCACCTCAGAGTCGAGGTTGAGATTTTCCTCCGATTTTCCGAAATTGCTGTGGAGACCAAGAAGCGTGACGTCATCCAGGCGGGGTCTTCAACAACTTGATGTCCATGATGTCCTCAACTTTCCGTGGAGCCATGTGGAGACGTGTGGAGCCCTAGGCACGCGGCGTGTCCATGAGCTCCTTGACTTGGCGCGATGTGGTGGTGAAGCTCCTGAGCAACGAAGCACACCTGCCGTTGCAGAGCCCAGGGCAGAGCTTCTGTCATGAGGATCCCCTGCCATCCCACGTCGAACCGCCTGCTTCTCAAAGGAAGGGTCCAATACGTCGGCGAGCGCATCAAGTGGTTCTTCCAGATCCAGAAGGATCCGAGCCATCCCCCCCCACAAGCCACCGAATAAACATGCAACCAAACCTAAACCCTAAGCCAATGCAGCCGCAGGAAGCAGTCATCGACTTTATGAGCAGCCTGGAGGGGAATCCGAGCTCGACGATGTACTCCAGTCTGCTCTGGAAGAACGTGCGCCCAGGGCTAGGGCTTTTGGGCATTGGAATAAGGGTGCACAAGTAGAGCTTTAAATTGCTTGGGTTTGTTTGGGGCTGTGGCGTGGGGGAGGGCTTCCTTCGGATGGCAAGGTGAAGCTCATCAAGCAGAATGAGATGATCAAACACCTGGTTTTCTCCACCTACGATCAGGCTTCAATGAACACCAATGTTGATGAGTAAGCCAGAATGTGGTCACGTTGAGCTTCAGGTCGGTAGCATGTGAGGTGAGGTGCTGAGGTGCTGAGGAGTGCCCCCGAAACCAAGAGGGGCCCAAATCTGGCAGGCCTGTCAGCGCCAGCTGAATCAGTTTATCGAGCTTTTCGACAACATGCTTACGTCAGCCGGACGAAGTGAAGGGAATCGGGTAGGGTTTTGGGTTATAGGGCTTTCTGGCTTGTTTGACGCTTAGGGTTGCAGGGTTTTAAAGTAGGGTTTAGGGGCTAGGTTTTTTTCTGCTGATAGTAGTATTAAGGCTTTCGGGTGTTGATAGCAATGCACAGGGCTTCCGCGTGTACAGGGTTGTTCGTTTTCAGGTTCTAGAGCTTTAGGGCTTGGGCTGTATCGCTGACCAGCAGCCCATTTCTGCACACTGATGTATGTATGTAATGTTTCGTACTGAAATGTAATGTAACGTTATGTAACGTTACGCAACGTAAGTAATGTAATGCAATGCAATGTATAATTTAATGTAATGAAATGTAGCGTAATGCAACGTAATGTAATGTAATGTAATGTAATGTAACGTAATGTAACGTAATGTAACGTAATGTAGCGTAATGTAGCGTAATGTAATGTAATGTAATGTAATGTAATGTAATGTAATGTAATGTAATGTAATGTAATGTAATGTAATTTTTGTGCCCAGAACCCTATAGTCCAAGGGCTCAGCAAGGTCTTGGATGTTTCCCCTTCAGGTTTGAAGTGACGTCAGTGAGGTAGCAGGGGCATCTGCGACGTTGTGGTGCCCCTCAACTCAACATCATTTTCTACTCCGTTTGCTGCGACGGCCACAGGTCGACCTTTGCCAATCCCTGGGTCTTCCTCAAGGGCGCGACCTACGGAGGTTACACAGAGGAGGCGTGGGCATGGAGTGAGGTCTCCGTGCCAAGTCATTCGTGCACCTTTTGTACCTAAGAGGCTTCTATTGACTGTGCACCTTGCAAAACCCTGTGCGGCCCCTCGAAGGAGGATGCCGATGCTGCGCTGCCCTCCATCGATGACACCAAGGAGCGATCGGCACGGGGGTAGTTCAGTGTCATTGGCATCCCGAGCCCCCAGTTCAAGAGTCTTGCGGGAAGGTTCTTTTCATCACGCAAAGGGCTCCGGGGTTCTGGAGGGAATTGATCTCGAGAGCCTGAAGCGATGTACCCTCATGTGCGAGCGAAGGAGAGGATTCCAAAAGAGATCCAGAGCCGGTCCGGGATCGAGAGCACCCTTTCCAAGTGGCTGCTTGAAATCCCCACGGAGTCCCATCAGATTGACGAGGACAGTCGCTGCCTGCAAGAACGGACTACTACTACATGTTGCTACATGTTATCAGATGCCTGATTTTTGGCATGGGAGGCAGTGGACAAGGTCCAGATGCTGGTCCTCAAAACGTACAGCTTCATCAGGTCCCAGGTGTGCGATCAGGCCTGCCAGGGTGTTGGAAGGATGGTAAAATGGCTATGGGAATTCCACGAAATTCCCATGCCCTCATTTTGACGCTACGCGACAAGCCTGGGCCTGGGGCAGCTTGGAGCAGGGACCGTAGAAATCCATAGAAGACGTCTGCTGGTGCTTCAAAGCAGTCGTGCATACTAGTGGATGTGGGGCACCCGGGCAAGGGCGTTTCTGACCCATGAGGGGCACGCCCTAGAAGTTTCCCTGTCGCCTGACACTTTTGAGCCGAGTTGTCTGCAAGGCGATGTGCTGAGGCGCTGCACTGCCGTCCTCCCGGATGCCGATCGGCGACGTCGGTACCCATTCCAGGTAAAGCTAAAAAGCAAACAAAGGGCGCAACAAATGCGCCGGAGGAGGATTAGGCGGTGAGCGCCTGAGACACTATACCAGAACTCCTACGGCCCCAGGCCTCGGCAGATAACTCACTCCCCAAGTGTAGGGCACTTTGCGGAGCAGGTAGAACTGTTTGCAGAGTCCTTTTTCAAGCTGCCGATGCTGCGTCGACTAGAAGAGGACCGGTGCAGCCTGAGCAAAAGGATGAGAACTTACGACATGGAGCCTCCATGAGCCTGAGCCTCCCTGAGTCGTTTCAGGACATGAACAAGATCTCACTCTCCGATGCGGACAAGACCAACTACAAGGCGGGCTCGGATTTATCGAAGCGACTGGAAGCCGAGATGGCGACATTCCATGACAGGCGCGGCGCGAGCGCCTTGAAGGAGAGGTAACGAAGGCAGGCCAAAAAAGCCAGAATAGCTAGTCAGCTAGTTGGCTGCAGTTGAGAGCTTGTCTTCGTCAGAAGAGAAACGGTCGTCGATGATGGGAATCGCAGGTGCGAGAGAATTTGAAGGAGGTGTCTGAGTGCATCGAGAAGCTGCAGGCTCGGCCACATGGAAGCTTGGGTTTGAAAGAGAGCCCTTCCCAGAATCCCAAATGCCTCAGGGCTTCAAGCTCAAGTGCAACGCACAGCGAGCTCACTGAGTTGGGGCACTTTGCAGATCTTTGCAGATCTTTGAGCAGACTCAGATGCTGACTGCGGACCCAAGAGCTGCCCTGCGGTCTTAGCGGCGGGTGCAGCACAAGGGTCCCGTAGTCGCGGCCTTTGTTCATATCGCTCGTGCGCCGACCTGAATTTCAGAGTCCGTGTGCAGGTTCAGCCATGTCCAATTCAGAGTCGTGTGTGCGCCATCGTGGAATTCCACGAGCAGGGGGCGTGACCTGAGACAAGCTTTTAACACAAGCGAATGCGACCGCCATTATATAGATTTCTTGGACATATCATCACCCCAAATTTTGAAGCACACATCTCTAAATAAAGTTCATGACATGTGCCTCTCAAGGCCACCTCCATTCAGCACAGGCGGCTGTCCTAGATCGCCATCTTAAGTTGAAGCTGTAAAGCAGCACGGAGGGGAGGACTAATTGAGCAAAGTTCGCTTGAAAGTGATGCCCGCCGCGACAATCGTGCAGCATGGCAATGCATGGCTCAGCATGTCTTCTCAAACTCGTACCGATAGTTTCTGATGGTTCTCTGCAGTCGGCCCTGTGCTTTTGTGCTTTGTTGCAGCCTTTGGCTTGGCACACTACCAGTCACTAGCAGCCTAGACATCATGGGGAAGACGGTAAGACGGTAAGGCAGAGCATCTGTCAGAAGCAGACAGCCCAGCACTCCGGATGCTCAAGAAGGAGTGAACCTTGTCTTGCACGAGCAGTGCATGAGACAAAACCGAAGATTATAGAGCAACGAGAACTTGGATGCTTTGTCATATGGAGCCCATCCTGGCACTGGACTACACCGAGCCCGTGCACCGGGGATGCTCAAGGCCCCAAAGGCCTCAAAGGCCCCCACGAAGATCCGAAACCGAGGGCCAGGGCCCACATCGCCCAACATCTTTGGCGGCCCTGTTGGCGGGGCTTGTCTCCCACGCTGCACACCGCAGCCCTCGCGCCCACCGCGGCCTGCGCGTTTCGCGGAGCCTCGGACTTGGGTTATCGCCCAGCTCTTGGAGGGGCCGGGCCTCCTCGGAGCCTTCCAGGCGGAGAGCCCGAGCCTTTGAACCAGTTCAAAGAGTGATGCAGAGGAGGCGTGCTGGTTGATTGCATGCTCTGCCGAGGCCGTCGGGCTGGGTGAGAAGGCCAGGCAAAAGTGTATCTGAAGCGCGTTCCTTTTCCCGAGTCTCCAAAGGCTTGATTTGCTGCTCGAAAGGTGGTGGGCATTGATCTGGGCACCAGCAATTCGGTCGTGGCTGCTGTGGAAGCAGCTACGCCAGCCATCATACCGAATGCAGAGGCATGGCCTATCCCGAGAGGAGTGAGAGTGAGATGGTGTGAGTGACTGAAAGCTTTTGCTGGCAACGCTGTTGTGCTGCACTGCATGGAAGGGCGAGCGCACAACACCAAGCGCCGGAAGCTGATCAAGGGAATCAAGTAACGCAAGGGACATTTATGAACACTCTGTTGTGTTCCGAGGTGGTGGCCTATGCTGAGGATGGAGACATCCTTGTGGGTACGACTGCCAAGCGCCAGGTGTGGGCCGGCGGCAAGTCTCTTTGGGTTTGAACTTCCCTTGCAATGTCAGGCCGCATTGAATCCCCTAAACACCTTCGCCTCTGTGAAGCGATGGTTCGGGCGAGAATACGCGGAGGCTTGAACCTAAGCAGACAGATTCGACAGCATGCAAACTACATCAACCTGCCTCCTTGTCGTAGACTGTACTAGGTGGGAGAGGCGGCCGTGGCCCTCCCGTACCACCTCAAAGATGCGGACGGGAAGGTGCCCTGATGCTCCCTGAGCGGCTGAACAACTCTGAGAGTGGGAGGAGCACACGCGGGGCGCAAGCCAATGAGTGAGCACATGTTCACACTACGCCGTGATTCATGGAGTTTGTGCTGTCTGCTGGCTATGTTTTGAAGTGCGCTTGTTCTTGAGAGGTGAGGCTGGGCTGCCCGGCTCTTGGTCGGGACCTTGCTCCGGAGGAGATCTCCGCCCATGTGCTCAGGCCACCAACCTGCGAGCCACTGTCAGCCACTGTAAGCCGTTGCATGCCGCTGCATGCCTTTTGCCACGGGTTGCCAAAGATGTGGGCTGTCAGGAAGCTGCGCAACGATGCGGAAGCCTTCCTAAACACCACGATCAAGAAAGCAGTGATCACCGTCCCAGCGTGCTCACATTCCAAACGAACCCGATACCGGCCCAGAGAGACATGTTGATGCAAGTACCACGCTGCAAGGTACTTTGATGACTCCCAAAGACAAGCCACAAAGACAGCTGGAAAGCTGGCTGGCCTGGATGTCATGAGAATTTGCAACGAGCCCACAATGGCAGCCTTGGCGTGCGCCAGCTCAGACGGACCTCGTCGACCTGTGATGCCGCTAGTGACCCCAGCGCTAGGTATGGTTTGGACCAGAAGAACTCGCATGGCCCCAAGAGCGGTGGCGGCGGTAGATTCTGCTGAATGTATATGGCCATATGTCAAGACCCCCGCAACTTCCTACAACTTGCAACTTGCAGCCTTCACACATCTTCACCCCAGGTCCTACCTTCTTGTTTTCGATCTCGGCGGTGGCACCTTCGATGTCTCCATCATGGAGGCAGACATTTCAAGATTTCCAAGGTTTGCAAGCTCATATCAGCAGCTCTTTAACTGCGCTGCACCTCAAAGCGGGCACAGGCTGGAGATGGGATATGTGAGGCACGCATTCGCATGCATCTGCTCGAATGAGCCATCCGCTTCAAAAGTCAAGAGTTGACCTGCGAACTGACTGCGGCTTCTCTTTGGTGATCTTTGGTGTGTGGCAATTCAGATTGTCCAGGTCTTGGCCACCAACGGAAACACAAACCTCGGTGGCGATGACTTCGATCAGCGGATACTGCGATGGCTGCTCCAGAACTTCGAGAAGGAAACAGGCCTGGATCTCCAGAGTGCTGCCCGGCAGAGAAGATGATTTGAGACACTTCCTAAAAAAGGGTTTCACAAATTGCAGCAATGGCGACGGCGTGGAAAGCTCAGCCCTAAACTCCCAAAGCTCAAGCCTGAAAAGCGGCCGCGGTGGAAGGGGAGGAGAGGGAGGTGCAGCGAATCGAAACGAGAACAGCCCCAGACACTCAGTGACCCCGGAGTCCTGGAGAGGGCCGGCGACAAAGCAGACCCTTCTCGACATACTGCAGCAACGGTGCGAACGGCTCGGAGGCGAAACGCATGGACCACCGCAAAACATCGACAAATTGTTGGGCAACGTGCTTCATGACCAAACATCAGGGCCTCGTATCCCTGGCCTTCCTGCGGCATCCCACCTTCGGAGATGAAACGACAACCTGGCCAGTCCCCTAAACCCTAGTCCTAAGAGCAATGTTAAACCCTTCGAAGACTGTCTCAGTACCTTCTCTTTCTCACCCTAAGGACAAACAGGCTTTGCAGCGGCTTGCGGAAGCCAGCGAGAAGGCAAAGATAGAGCTCTCGTCCCTGAATGAGGTCAGGGATGTCAGGGATGTCTCGGATGTCTCGGAAATTCCAGGAAGTTGCCAAGAGCTGCTAAAGTTGCCAGGTGCGGATCTCTGTGCCCTTCATTACAGCAGACGACTCGGGTCCAAAGCATATCGAGGAGGTCATCACAAGAGAGAAGTTTGAGGACTCTTGCATTGCCATCCCTTGCTGTGCCCTTTCAATTCCTTGGGTCCGCTGGGGGGCACTTCCCGCAGCTGCGAGAACTTGAGAAGATGTACAGTCAGAGGACCTTTGTGGAGACCTGCTGGAAAGCCTGGAGGAGCCAGTTCAGCGAGCGTTGAAGGCACCGCGCTGCCTCCTTGTGTGGCTATAGCCATTATAAGATGGCTAAGAAAGTCAAGACAATGTCGCGCGAGTTGAGATGTGCTCTTTGCATCTCTTTGCTGCGTCCGGGACTGGGTGATAACGGTGAAGTATAAAACTAGTGGCCAATGTGAGGATTCTCGTGTGAAGGCAAAGAATCTGCACGAGGCTGCGGACATCCTATGAACTGCCGATGGCATATGGCACAAAATAACACCCAGGTAATCCTCGTCGGGGGCTCGACGCGGATTCCAGCCGTACAGAACTTGGCCAAGGTCCACCGATTCATGTGCTCCCGGATGATCCCGGATGCTTGAACCGACATGCTGCAGCTCCTGAGTGCCCTTGCAGGAGCTCAGCTCCTTCAAGCCGATGAACATCTCCATCAGCCCGGATGAGGCATCGTCGTTTTGGGTAAGAGCCGTAGCCGCGCACCGGTTTTTCGGTTTTCAAGCCTGTAAAATATAGACTAGGTGCCCAGATCCTGTGACCGATTCTGCCGTGTGAGGTGGTCGGCATCGGTGCCGCCATCCAAGCTGCCATGATTGCTGGTGAGGTGGCTCTGACCGGACCTGATTGCTTGCTTGTTTAGGCTTGCGATGTGCACGCAGGTCAAGGACATCATGCTGATCGACGTAACACCCCTGACGCTGGGTGTGGAAACAGATGGTGGGGTCTTCTCGCCCGTGATGGAGCGCGGAACAGCCGTGCCCTGGAAGGTGCGGTCGCAGTGGGGGGGAGCGGTGAGTCTCTGTGGGCGTCTCTCACTGCTGCTGCAAGGCGACGAGGGTTTTCACAACCTCAGCAGATGCACAAGATGCCATCGAGGCAAGTTTCGCACGATGCACCTCAGCAGATGTGCTGCCCAGACGTGGCATCCCACTGCCTGGTCAGGTGGTAGTCTTGCAGGGAGAGCGTCCCCTAGCCAAAGACAACAAGAAGCTGGGCATGTTCCGGCTGGATGGAATCCCTGCGGCTCCCAAAGGCAGCAGCAGCTCTCAGTGAGAAGTTCACTGAGAAGTGAAGATGCTACTGCACGCTGCTGCACAAATCGCAGGTGTCCCCAAGATTGAAGTGTCCTTTGATATCGATGTCGAGGCCCTCGATTAGCAACCTTGAAGCGCCGCATCTTCCCAGCATTCGAAACACCAGAAGTCGTCAAAATTCCTTTCAGTTCTCTCAGTTCTTTCCAGGGCATCTTGACCGTGTCGGCCAAAGATTGGGGCACACGCAAGCATCGGAGCATCAAGATCGAGGCTGGGAGACACGGGAATCTGAGCTCCAGATGTCCCAAACAGAGCCGAAGTGACAGAAGTGACGGACCCCAGTAACCCCACAACAAGCTTCGCTGACATTGGGCTGGGTTGGATGAGCGTAGTGCTCATGGTCGAATGATGCCGATCCTGATCTCTCCAGCTTCTGATACATTGGAAACAGAGCTCTATGGCAACAGGACTCCTCCACTTTAAGCGATGACGAGGCCAGGAAGCCTGCTTTAGCTCGTGGCTCATGCTTCCCGCGCCGCCAGCGATAGGACAGTCCTTGTCTCTTGGCAGAAGAGGTGTCAGCAGATAGTGCACTATGTCTGACATCATGTTGCTTCATGTTAGCTATGATGCTGCTGCATCCTCAGAAAGGGATTGGAAGGTGCAATTACAAGAGGTTGGGGGTCCCTTCGGCTGCCTCTTGCGGGTCAGGTGCAGCGCATCCTGGATGATGCTGAGGACAAGGAGCTGGCAGACGAGGAGGCCAAGTTCAGGCTGGAGTTGAGGCGCGATACGGGAGTTGGAGAGAGAAGCTGAAGATGCCTGAAGTAATCGAAGTAATTGAAGTCTCCCAAATCTCAGGTGGTCATGGGGCCGGGACATGGCATCTTATAGTGGAACTGGGGACTGTGTGCAAGGTACTCGGCCGCCAACCTGCTTGAGCAGACGGAGCAAAATCTGCTGGAATTAGGCTCGGCGCTGACACAAGGCTAACACATGCTTGCGGCTCACGCCCTGAGAGGCTACAAGGCTCCAGCGGATGCGCGCATGACCCTGCAGCCAAAGCTCGATGCTGTGAAGGCCGTCGCCTGTGAAAGTTCGTCTTGTAAGGGCCACGCAACGAGACACTGTTGGTATCTTTCGATGGCCTGCCAGGAAGCCTTGAAGGATGATGCGGAGTGCGACTACGTCTTGCTGAAAGACACGGTGGACGTCACTTGCCTGTTTGGTTTGGGCTTTTTGGTGGCGCAGGGTGGTCCACGCCTTTCCGGATCCTTTGGCTTCGTCCAGAAGTCTCTGGTTGGAACCTGCCTTGTGCAGCTCTTCAGACAGCTTCGCGGCAGGTGTTGCGTTTCGAGCTCATGAAGCTGGGACTTCGTGTCTACGGCAAGCAGGCCAGTTAAGATCAGATAGATCAGCCAGGAGAACTCTTCGAGGCAGCTGTTCAGAAATCTCGGGAAAGCTAGTGACCAAATGCCGTTTTATCAAACCATTCCAAAAGGCTCGTATTCCCAACGCACATCCACGTGTACATGTCAGAAAGGATGTATGTAGAGTTGGCATGGCTACACAATGCTACACAGGTGGCAAAAGTTAGTGTATAGGCGGCGCAAAGAAGAACAAATTCCAAACATAGGATCGCCTCAGGATCCAAGAACAGGCCCTTACTTCGGGGAGTGATACTGCATCACAAAAGAATGCAGAGCTCTGAACCCTTAACGCTTAGCTTAACCTAAACCCCTCCTGCCATCCCTGGCAGGTGGCTCCTGGCGGCACGCCTGGCCCAGCCCGGCCCCGCCGAGAGGGCGGTGTTGCAGGGGGTGGCTACATCTTCCAGGACGTCTGCGAGATGTTGTGAGCGTTTGAGAGGCTTCTAAACAGCTTTAAGAACTGCCGTGCATGTGGCAAGCGACGAGCTTCTCAATCGTCATCCCAAGTCTTGGGAGGAGGAGGATCCAGACATGCCCGGCAACGAGGCGGAAGAAGCCCGAAAGTGGGCAGAGAAGAGGAGGAAGGCAGCGGCAGCGGCAAGGCCGCAGCCTTTGGACGAGGACGACTGAGGATGACAGCGGTAGCGTTTGCCATGGCTTGGGGTTTCGTGTTTGGGTGTTTCCCCTTGTTTATGCCTTAAGATTATTCGATGTCAGGGTTCGGGCTACTCTTCTGAGCAGGCGCCCTTTTGCAGATGTCTCAGCTGCTTAGCTGGGCTCGTCCCAGCCGAAAGTTAAAAGGATCCGACAGGTTCAGGGCCATCAGCACATCTGAGCCATGCAATGCCCTGGGAGTTTTCCTGCATTCTGCCATGCTGCGATTCTGAGACGTTAGCCCCTCTGCACGTTGACCGACATCCGGCTCACAGCACTTTGGGGAATCTTCACTCGCTCCACTCGCTTATGCTTGTTCTGGTGGGGGGGGGGGGGGGGGGGAAGGCACTTCGGACTTTATGGACTTGATGCGTTGGTGTTGGTTCGTTGGTGTGTCCGGCATGATCAGCCCTGCTCAATGGCATCGGATGCAGACAATGCCGCCGGCTCAGAAATGCCATTGCTTTAAGACGTTCCCAACCAGCACTTTGATTTGAGAAAATACCTGAAACAGGTGGTCATGGAGCGGGGAGCACAGCGAGACGCGTGGCCGACGCCTCCGTGTTTGGCAGAGAGACAGCGAGAGAGAGCGAGGGACAAGGCTTCGGGCTTCGTGTTTCCAGTAGGTAAGGAGATTACCACGGTAAGCAATGAAGCACACCCCGGAAGAATGCCTATACTTCATCTCCTGTTTGTTGGATAATTTAAGCCCCGGGGGAAATGCTTCACTGCAGACTTCTCACCTCACCAACCCCGTGGCAGGTCACCCAAAAACTCCTAACAAAGGAAACTAGGATGCCCGAGATGGCTGTTTTCATGTGATGCTTGGGGGTTGGGAGCCGTGGGTAGCAACTAGTTTTTCCCACACAGCCAACTCCGAAACATAGGGCTTTCTCGCAAACCCGCGGGAAGTGAGCTGGAGTTTCATGATGGACGTGCGACTGGGCGCGCTGCGGTGCGAGGGGTCTTCTGGGCCCCCCCCATGCCCTGCAGAAGAAGAAGAAGAAGAAGAAGAAAAAGAAGAAGAAAAAGAGAGGCGCTTGGAGGTCAGGGTCAACTTCCCTGGCCTTCAAGCCCAGCAGAAGAAGAAAAAAACAGAGAGGGGGGCCGCGAACCCGGGATCAACTCTCCCTGAAGTCGGGAGCGCAGCTTTGCCAACAACCGCAGGCATTTATGGCGGAAAACGGAGGAAAACGGGAGGCAGTTACACTACAATGCGAAACCAGAATGCTATTTTTAGCTACCTGCCATAGATAGTTCAATGTGCTGCAGCACGCATTCGCTCCACATGATCTCAGCTGGTGCATCTGCGTACATCTGTTTTGGGTCTGGGACCGGCAGCTTATCAAGTCGCAGGGCAGTTCCCTCGGGCTCGCCGCACTCGCTTTGAAGAAAAATGAAAACATCAGGCACACAGTGACTACTGCAAGCGTTCCTTTCGGATTTCTTGGTACCAGTGCTAACGATAGGCTTCCAAAAGGCGTCGACATGAACGCTTTCGTCGCTTTCTCTTCTGCTTTGAAAGGTTCATTTTTCGTCGCTGCCAGGTATGGAAGTCGTTGCAGCGCCCTATGCCCCAGCTTCTGAGCATGGGCTCCGGGGGCAACGTCAGCTTCAGGGTCGAAGCTCAAAGCATCTCGAAGATGCGAAATCTCGAAGACGCGAAATCTGAAGGTGGAGACGCCCCTGGATCAGGCGAAAGCGAAGGCCATCCTTGGATCCAGGATGGCACAGGACGTGGATGCCTGCACGCTGCGAAATAAAAGCAGAATGTGCATGGAAGGCATCATGGGGGAGCGTTATGGGGCGTACAGGAGACCGAGAGATTCGGAGCCTGCTTGAAGGCGAACATGCAGGCCGAGCACAGCTGGAAGCCGGGGTTTATCCGGTTTTGTTGGTTTCGCCTCGTTGGGTCCTTCGGGTGGATGTCTCTTGAGAGTTCGCTGCGAGGTTCCAAAGGGCTGGGCTCCTGAAAGTTGGACATCGGCATCAAGAAAGTGACGGCGGATGATTTCGTGGGATCGTCCTTTGACGACACGCCAGGTGTGCACGGGCAGTGAAAGTCCAGCCCAACATGCCGATCCATCAGCGCGAGTCTGCAGAAGTGGGGCTTTGAGGCCTTGAATGTTGCATCCCAGCGGCCTGGCGCACGAAATCCTTTGGAGATGGAACAAAAAGTTGCCAACTGCCGCTTTGCTTTCCAGCTGGGGCCTGAGCATAACTTCCACTTGGAACAGCTTGCCAGTGTCACTCGACCACTTCGTTTTGGCTTTGCAGGCACAGAGAACTCTAGATGCTAGGGTTGCAGGGCCTTTCATCAAGTTAGGCTCAACTAAGTACTACAAGTGCCTCATAGTGCCCCCAACCTCAGCCATATGCAAGTAAGCCTCACCCAACTATGATCAGAGGCGACTCGCTGCTCAGGTGTTTCTAGTGTGCCGTTTACAATGTTTACAAGACCCCAAGAGGAGGTAAGTACAAGTGTAGAGAATTCAATGCTTTAGCCCTGGTGACAGAGGCTGCTAGTCTGGAGCTCAGCATGCCATGGCAGCATTGCCGTGACGATAATCACGCACAGCAGCACCATGCAGTTCGGGTGGCTTGTGTTGGGGGGGGGGGGGGGGGGGGGTGATGGCCAATGCGTCCAAGGCCAGCATGGATGCAGTGAACATCGCAGAGGCCCCAAAGAGGAAGGCAGGGCACAGGATGGAACGGGAACAGGGGGGGCCAGATGCTCCGCAGGCGTAAAGCTTCAGATCGTTGAACGCATCGTCCTGCCTTGCGCGCAGGCCAAAAACTTGAAGACTGATGACTCCCACTTGCAAAGCTCTTACTTCGGCATGGAGCCATCAAGAGAGTCTCTGTGTGCCCAAGTCCAAGGTGGATGTTCATGTGCTTCCCCTCCGACGGCAACTGTTGCTTTCAGGACGATCGTGGGGCAGCGAAGTCAGCCAAGAGTGCTTCTGTGCCCGTCTCTCACAGGAAGATACTGAAATGCGTCCAGACGCAGATCCCTTCACCATTGGGAATGCGGGGGCTGTCGCCACCGGCGAGGATGTCGCAGGGACCGAGGCCCTTGCAGAGATCTCCTATGATACTGATACTATATGTTGTTTTGTTTATTACTTACTCGTGTAAAAACGATACTTCGGATTTTTACACTAAGTACATAGTATGTAGGGTATGTAGTATTCATATCTGTATAGTCGTTTGAATATTGATTGCAATACTCAGCAAATTTGCTGTGTGCATGTGTTGATGTATATATGTATGCTTGGAAGTATATAGTGCTGATGACAGTTATTTTGCAATATCTGCGACCTTGTCAATATTCACAATATCTCTGATCTTCATGACACTTAGAGCAGATAAAACGATGTGTCATGTTGTTTCATACTCTCTCTCTCTCTCTCCATCGGGCTTTCTTGGCATGGCCTTTGAAGGAGTACGACAACGCTGCACAGGATGGAACACCTAGCGCGGGTGTCTTCCACGCAGACGCCGAGCTTAACTTGCTCGTGGTTTGCGAAGCGTGAGGGGAGGGGGAGGGGGCGTTTCGGACATCCAAGTTCAAACGGCCCTCTTAAACGGCTTGGCTTGCTCATGCCCATCTTGCCCAGGATCAAGCAAACTTCTCCAACGACAAGATACCTTCCGCTGGCGCAAGCAGTTGCTTGTGTCATCATGGTCGCCTGTGATCGCCGTGTGTTGTCCAGTTCCTTGTTGTTCTTCTCATATGTGACAGCTGTCGCAGGGGAGACAGATTTTCGGCTGAAGGAGCAGCTGTCGCCTGCCTTGAGGTGCAACCCAGACATCTGAGTCCTGGGATTGAACATGGCTGAAGCTTTCCACGTGAGGGTCCCTGTTTTCCAGTTTTCCCCTGAAGGCAAGAGGTGGAGCAAATCAAAGCAGACATCGCTGCCAAGCAGGCCCTGAAGGCAGCAGAAGTCGGAGGCAAGCTTTAGAGGACTTTTACTGTATAGGGGCACCGTGGCCGGGTGGGTTTCTCACATAAAGCTGCACAGGTACGCTGACGGATGTGACGGAGACCGAGAGCCGGGCAGAGGCCCGCCTGCAGGATCCTCCTTCCGAGAACGTAACGAAAGCGAGAAAGAGAACCAAAAAGCTTCAAATGGCATTTTTCCTGCATCGAGGGGGGGGCGGGGGGGGGGGGGGGGGTGCCTTCAGGAATCATGGAACTTTCCCTGGAGCCTCTCCCTACAACAAGTCTCAAACCTTCAAAAGCTTGAACCCAGAAACCCTACAACACGCTCAAAAGAAAGGTTGGAGAAGGCTTGAGAGCAAGGACCCACAATGATCTCTTGACATCACTTGACTCTGCATTCGGGGGAGCAAAAAATGGGAGCCCTACTAGTGCTCTTTTCCCATCTTATCCCCTAAACCTTAAACCTAAACCCTAAACCCTGAACCCTAAACCCTAAACCCTAAACCCCGAATCTTGCCAGGCTCAAGCGCCGCCGAAGGTCGGCGCCGACCGAGGCCGCGGGGCCTCGGGACGCGCAGTGCAGGCAGAGGCCGGAGAAGGGAAGGAGAGGAGGTTTTTTGGGGGGGCTCAGCTCTTGAATAAAGGGGCTGCACTTAGGTGCTTGAAGGAAAGCCTTCAGGCTAGGAGTTGGAGGTTGAGTGACGGCCGGGAGGGTTCCGGAACTTCAAAGAAGGCAGAGTGCTGTCTCGGGACTTGTCAAAGCCTTTCAAGAACATCTGACTTCTCTGAAGCTTTCGAGGTGCCCACAGAACGCCCCATCGCGTTCGAGGCTGGAATGGGGAGGGACAGGCTAAGGGGCCCGGCGCATCTGCGTTGCCCATATGTTGCCCTTTTGTTGCCATCTGCCGCAGGTGGGGCAGGCGCCGCTGTCCTTCACTCCGCTGCCCGAAGATCGGAGGGGCACCCAGATGGCGACAAAGCTTCGGCCCACGGCATGCAGCTTTGCCCGAATCTTTGAGGTTCCAGGGCTTTCAAGAAGTCGGCACTCTGAGGGAAGCTCTTTCAATCTAGACTTGCCTGGGAGAGCCCACCACAGAAGCAGAAGCAGCGGCTTGACACCCCATGTGTTCTCTTTAACAACCTTTCAGACTCCAGCCATTCCAGCCTCCACGTCCAAAATCTGTCTTGTACCTCTTGTCTCACACCAGCTTGACTCAGTCCTCCAAGCCGAGCTTGTGGATGGAACTGAGCTGAGCACTACAATGTCATTCGACGCACATGTCCCAAACAGACGGCGATTTTCGTGCAAGTACGTAATGTTCATGATGGTAGAACATCTATATTAGGAGAGGTCAATCAAGCTTGCCTGGCTCATCTGGCTCAGCTTACCACGCCTTGACACTCGCAAGCACTACCCACGCTGAAAAGTGCTGTCCAACGCAGCAACGAACAGCAGTGATGCGACATCTCCCACTAAGTCATGCCACTGGTCTCGTCTTCTAAACCAGATACGCCCTACCTGAGCTTCGATGAACCGCAAACCACAAAGTATTGCGGGTCTAGCACCTGGACATTCTGATGAAATCAACGGAATTCAACAAGTCCAACGCGGTTTGGTTGTGACACCGACACACCCCGGAAGGGAAGGCTCTGCCAGGGCCATGGACTGTTGTTCCGATGGAATACTGGAAGGTGTCCGTGTGCTAACGGGGAGGCCCGTGGTCTTCTCGTCAAGGCAATCCGCAAACGTTCCCCTTTAGTGCTAATGATCTGCACAGGTTCCTTGGCAACTCCAGAACCATCTCGGAGACGGAGGGGGGTACAAGGCCATGATCTGGAGTTCGGGAGTTGACCTCGAGTATCCTCGAGTGCGTCGAGTAGCAGGTCGAACCTTGTTGACAATGACTCCAAGTGGATCAACACCCAAGAGGCCGGCTCACCCGCCTCTCAGCCAAACCCCCATCCTGCAACTGTGAAGCCTCTGCGAGAAGCCTGGCATCAAAGCAAATGTGTGACCCCGAACTTGCGAATTGCGACCTCAGATCGATTCATGGTTCGATTCGGGCACAAGAGGTGATGGAGAGAAAAGGCAAGATCCCCGTCACTGGCCGCTACTGCACCAGCAGGTGCCCTCGTGATGAACTCCGGAGTTTTCGCAGCCTCATGTTCCGCCTTGCGAAGGAGACTGAGAGATGACTACAAGGTTGCCTCGAAGGCGAAAGGGGGGCAAGAAGGACATGTAAGAAGAAGACATTCAGGCATCAGATTACATCTCGCAACCCACACGAGCCTGGCCATCAGGTGCTCGGCTCCGGCATGAGTGGCCCAGTTCAGCTGGCAACGAGCAAAGGCCATGTGCTTTGTAAGGTCTGCTGGTATTAGTAGGGGGATTTCAAAATCAGCTTGCCTGTCTAGCCCTCTTGGCAGATGGCGAGAAGTGCGCGGTCAAGAGCTTCAAGAAGCATGGCCTGTCCGAGACCCGGAGATCCGACCTCAAAAACGAGGCGCCTGCCCTGCTCACCTAACGTAGAGTTTGTGTCGTGGCTCGGAGAGCTCAAGAAGCCAGGAAGATCTCGGAAGCTCAAAAAGCACCCTGTCATTGCTGCGGATGTCCCTAACCCCTGTCAAACTTATCTGCAGCTTATCAGGCTCACATGAATCAAGCAAAGGACGGTTGGCTATGCCATGCGATGCAGCAATGCCACACCTCTTTATCAATGTCAGACAAGCCCTTGAAGCTCACATCGTTTAGAGCCAAGGACATGCGCATAGGTATGAGCACTGATAGAGTCGGCATTGCCTCAAAAGCACCAGCCTAGTATCTGGGGAGCTTTACGCAATTACTCGACACCAGCTGCGCATGCTCTCAAGGCCAGAAGTGGTTTTAATGGAACTTGCTGATGTTTGCGGCTCGAACTGCGGCGCACTTGTTGTGAATTTTGACAGGAGACTATGACATCTGCTATGCTCAGAGATTGCGACTTCAACTTTCAGCCGGTGGGTGATGTTCTAGGACCAGGGCTTGTTTTGGGAAGTCTTCGCATGCCTTCATGGCTTTGCAAGCATGCCTGGATACGCAAGCTGCAGCAAGCCGTTTGTGGGTGATAGGTACCACCAGACAAGGCTCGTGTCTGTGCAGCTCAACTTTTCCAGGAGCCTTTGATGGCGAGGCCATGTTCAACGAGCGGCGGATGAGCGTGCCGAGACCTTGGCTGTCTCGTGCTTAGGGTAAAGCTTAACGAGCTTGCGAGTGCGTTCTGCGCAGCACAGCGTCTGTGTGCCAGGCAACGCGAACGCCTTGCAGAGACGATGTCTCGCTCCTGCCGTGTCAACGATGGAAGGCAACGGTAGCAACGGATGCAGACTATTGGGAACTGGCCAGTGCCCCGTTGTTAGGCCCTCCTTGCTGGGACTGGCGGCCACTGCTGCTCCAGGCAAGAAAGACGTTGCCAGACCGACCGAGAGAGCAGAGAGGGAGAGCAGAGAGAGAGAGAGAGGGGAGAACAGCCGTAGGCCCTGGGGTTCGCCCCCCATGCCCCAAGAAAGCAAGAAAGAAAGAAAGAAAGAAAGAAAGAAAGAAAGAAGAAGGAAGGAAAGAAAGAGGGCAGAGGGCACGACGAGTAGCAGAACGCAATCACAGGAAGGGGCTTCTCTGTCTCTCTCTCAACTTCTCGTCTAAGTGTAACAAATGTTTCAGCCTCTGCTTCTCGTAGTCTCTCTCTTTGTTAAGGGTTGTGTGTCAAGGTGGCGAGTTTCGGTACGCGAAGAAGCTCTATCGCTTCAGGGAGCGAGGCCGGGGGGAGGGGCTGAGAGCTGGGAGCATCTGAAAGCTTTTCTCAGAGTGGGCAGGTGCTGTAGCACTTAGAAGAGGGGATAGTAGTCGGTTACAATGGGTTTATACTACTTTAGACTGGGTAAAAGTCGTTCATAATAGGGTATAGAATGGCCTTTTCACACGATTGCAATTCTTGTTTCCTTCTTGTTCTAGGTATCATATGGTACCATTGCACAGTCTCCACTAAGGCAGCCATGCCGTTTCAACCATGGTTGCCAGACGGAATGATGCCTCGCCCCAAGTCTGCGGGTGCAGGACGGGACAGCTCTCGTCAGCACGGCATGGTGAAACAACGTTTGCGCCAGAATTCTGGGAGTTTGACTTAGTGGGTCAAAGCCACGAGCAATGACAACAAGGCAAAGCCTTGTGTAAAGCCGCTCAACCTTTCAAGCCTGCAATTTCTCAGGTGGTGGAGAAGAACAGCAAGGAGCCAATGCCATCGAAAGCAATGTAGAGCATTGGCTGAGACAACACCGGGATTGCATTGCATGATCGCGCCTGCCGGAGGCCATTCACCAGTTCAGCTTCTCGGATGGAAGTCCCAGGGATAAGCACAACCGGGATAGGCGCCAAGCCTTACTTGGGCGCACAAACTTTCATGCTTGGCTTTTTTTAAACCTTGACGGCGCAGGAGATTTTCTGAGTCGGCCTCAGGGAAGGCGGGCGTGATCCGTAGGGTGGCGCAACCTTCCCTGCGTCTTACCGCAGATATCGAGGCTCCACCGGTGGACTCCAAAGCGCTTGCAGCAGAGCTCGAGAGTGTTTCTGTCCTTCGGCTTGGAAAAGCTCAAGTGTGAAAGCAGCAATTGAGTACCAATGAGTACAGTGATGTATTGAAAGAAGAATGGACAGAAGTCAGCTGAGGCGGAGATGCGAAACCTCATTGCAGGCGTGGACTTGGACCACATGGGTCCGGGTCTTTCCACCACGGGCAAGGCCGAGGCCGATCTCGACGATGAGCTGAACAAAGCAATGCCACACAATGCCATACAATGATACAATGCCCAACGCTGCCCTCAGCTGCACAGGTGCGGAAAGATGACGACGAGGAGGAGGGGCAGAGCCTGCACTCCAAGCTTCTCCGCTACCGGTACGTCCGGAAGATCGAGGCGGGCACCAGCCAGAATTCGTTTCAAACGCGGAACCAGAAGAACGCAACAACCTCGCACAACCCTGAACCCTGCAGGCTCCTCCGCCAGCCTTGGAGCCTTTGGACGGGAGCTACCTGAAAGCTCCTCGGGAGGTGGACAAGATGGCGGAGACCTCAGATGATCTCAGATGGCCCTCTCGGGCTCCTGCGCTGCTTTCTGCTACATGTTTGCTGGGAAGCTCGTCTCTTTGCTTTGTTGCATCAAAAGCTGGTCAATTGAGTCAGTCGCAATGTAACACAGTCTTTTAAAGCAATTGAGTTGCTTGTTGAGGAGATGAACCTTCAAGGCTCCAGGACTGCTTTTGCCATCTGCCATGTCCCAAAGTGATTCGGGTGTGCCAAATATGTGGTGCCATTTCCCCCCCAAAGTGTAGGCTTGGCTGGAAACGCGATGCCTTGGTGCCAGCCTCAGGATGCTCAGCCACGCCATGCAAGTGTAGCACAGTGTCACCTCGCATGTGCCTGCTGCGCATCACATTGCGGCCACGTGGCCTAAGGCACGAGCTCAGCACTGGAACAATGAAACGAAAGAGCGAATCCTCTCTGCGCGACATCGTCGCGACGAGGCATCTTCTGCAGGCCCTGATGAGCGTAAGGCTGATCCTGCAGAAGCCGCGGGCCAGGAAGCTGTCAAACACGAGTCCAACCTCCTTCACCAGATTGCTGCCAAGGACGTTCTGAACACTGCAAGCAGGGGGCGTAACTTCTGTTCACGCAGTTCACGCGCTCCAGGAGGAGCGAGGTCCTTCGAGAGTGGAGGCGAATCGAAAGGCGCAGGCCAGACGTCTTCTGAGATCACAAGACACTACGAGACTGATTCGGCACGCGCCATAGGCGAGCATCTCGAACTTATGTTACGTTTCTCAGCTTCACTCGGACGCGTTTTAACAACGTTGGTGTTCTTCTGAGTCAGAACAGTGAGTCAGAACAGCTAGAATCGGTAGAACAGCCGAAGAGCACTTCTGTTGTTGGTACTTTGCAGTGTCATATGGATTCTCATGGATTCTCCTTGCCGGGCTCATGACGGAGGTCGAGCGCTTGAAATTGAAGTCGGCTGCCCGGGAGGAGCGCTTGGAGCAGGCGCCGATTCAACGTGTTGTCAGCTCCCTCGAACACATTGGTGGCCTCAATATGCCGTCAAAAGAAAGCACTCCAAGATATGAAGATCACCCATACTTGCCGACCTGGATTGGTTGACAAATGTTACTATTACAGCCATTCACGCTTCTAAACCAGGTGAGGCAGCGCAGATACGAGGAGAGGGAAAATCAGAACGGCGCAGCAACATTTTGCATCAGCCTCCTGCATGAGTGGAGCTGGGGCGGGCTTTGAGACATGACCTGCACATCGTTGCTTCCACAGGGGCTGCAGGGACATTTCATATTTCTGATATGGTTGGCAGGAGCAGCGGCTGAGACAGCAGAGCCACTGGCGAGTTAGCATCAGCCTGCAGCCCCGATGCCTTCAGCATCCAGCAGCTACTGTACTCGTAGTGCTTTTTTTCTGCCACGCCCCCTCTTTGTGTATTGCATGGCAGGGAGCTGAGAGAGCAGCTTGAGAACAGCCGGAAGCGGAACAAGCTCGAGAGCTGGCCCCACGCAGAACAAAGTGCTCCAGGGCAGGAAGGCAGGGCCGCCCGGAAGCTCGAAGCCCTCCTTTTTTTAGTCTCCTCTCATATGAACATGCTTCAGCATCCTTCTAACCCAAACCCATATGAATTAGAGAAGTGACTCTCTTTTTTCTTTGACTTCTTCAGAGGTGCGGTGGAGGACGCCAGCCTCCAAGAGGAGGCCGACGCCTTCGCACCGGAAGTGGAGGAGCCCGTGGAGGCAAAGGAGGAGACGGTGGACTGGTTCGAGTCTTTTAAGGAGGAGGATGAAGAGGAGGAAGAGAAGGAGGAGGAGAAGGAGAAGAAGCGACCAAAGTCCTAACTCGCTTTTTGTACATAAGGTAACTTTTTCTAGGTCTCACCCGCAGTGGGCTCGTGGCAGCGTGCATGCATCGTGGGTCACTCGCAGCAGTTGAGACAGCACATCACGGCTGTATCAGAGGCACACAAACTCGGAGCATCGGAGAGAAGCCAGCTGAATAGCTTGGCAGAACTGCCACACGTCCACACATCCCTAGCTTGGTTCCTAGCGAGTAGCCCTCATGATGCGCGCTGCGGCGAGCCAGTCTCACCATCCCGAAATCTAGGGGACCTCTCAGACCGCAGATCAGGAGAGGACCTCGAAAATCCAATAGCAAGCTAGCACGAAGTTTTTCTTAGACAACCCAAGGCGCTCTGAAGAACGGATTGCCTTCAAGACCAAAGAGACGTCATGTGCGTGGCCTCTTGTAGATTGCAGATGTGCCAGTGACAGTGTTGCAGAGTGTTGCAGTGCACGGCTACAACATGCCCCTACACCTCGAAAAGCTTGGAACCTGTCGCAGGTGGAGATATACCTGGCACTGGACCACCCGCACATCGCCAGGTTGATGATGGTCTACGAGGATGATCAGGCCTGCGATTCCGAATCCTTCGGTGACACGGGATAACTTGCTGCTGAATGCGTTCAAGATGTTCAAGCATACATTCGGATGTCGAGTTACGGTCTCAAAAGCTTTAGGAAGTCAAGAAGTGTGCGGAAAAGTGCAGAGGAGAAGAGCGCAGAGGGAAGAATCCTCGCGCGCCCTTCAGGAGATCCACCTGGTCATGGAGTTCATGGCGGGCGGCGAGCTCTACGACCGGCTCTTCGATGCAAAGGTCTATAACGAGGCGGCAGCAGAGAGAGGGATGCGACATGATGTGATGCTCTGCCATGCTGTCACGCAGTCATTAGCAGAGCACCCTTGGTTTTGGTCATGCTGCACGCTGCGGTTGGCGGTCACTACCATCTTAGCTCAAATAGCAACTCGCTGTTGTGCTGCTCATGGCTTTGGCAAGGCCTGAGCCTCAGGATTTCCGTGTAGCAGTCGACACGTGAGGAGGTGGCCGCGAACACCTGCCATCAGATGCTCAAAGCTGCTGGACTCTCAGCATGCAATCCGACTCTATGCTTGTTACTGCAGGAGCCCTGTTGTTGACAGCAGAACATGCTCTTGTGAACAGAAAAGATTGAGGCTTTTGAGCCTGTTTAGATCTGTCAAGATGTGGTAGAAGGAACTGCCTGGGGCAAAAGCTGCCAGCTCCTGGCCTGGAGGTCTCTTACATGCATGCGCATCAGATCGCCCACCGCGACTTGAAGCTTGAAAACTTCCTCTATGAGCGGAAGGACTGATGAGCTGGCTCGCGTAGCTTTCCGTGGCTGCATTCCGGTTCCCAAGAGCTTCCGACTGCAAATCGTGAGCACTCGCCACAGAGAACAGATGACGTCTTGACAAGAATGAGTATAAGTAGTCTGTGCATCTCAATCGGACCGTCGCTCTTCTGATCCTGTGGGTGCTTTTGAGACTGCACAGATTCACAAAGCACAAAGGACAACAACCATCTCAAGTTGATCGACTTTGGCAGCCACCCCAGTGCTACCTTTCTTGGGCTTGGCTGACTGGAGCCACAACAAGATTGACTCCCAGGTTTTGCCAAGTTCTGGGATCGAAGTACGAAGATGTCGCAGGCATCCTCGCAGCATTCGTTGCGCTGCGCTGCAGTAGCTAGCTTTGGCAACCGCGGGCTTTGGTGTAGAGGTTCTTAGGGCCATACAATGGGCGGCGCAAGCCGTATTACACAGATGAAGGCCACTGCAATACTACCAGAAGCGCTGAGGAAGACATTGAGGATGTGCAGCACAACACGATGACTGCCAGAACGAAGCACAAGACAATCGCAAATACAATGACGCGCGCGGCAACGACACCAAAAGCGGCGGTGGCTGAGATTCTTCAAAGAGTGCCACCACTGCGTTCTGCAAACAGCTGCTGCCGTGGCGCATTTTCTTATAAGGCCAGAAGGATGACAAGCTGATACTTAGTTACGTTCGGTGAAGCCTCTACTTGATGATGGTGACCGCTTCCTCCCAAGTAGCACAATCTTTTGTTGTCATTCGGCCCTGCGGACAGCGGAAGTCCAAAACCCATGAAGCCCTATTTGCGGCTGTTTTTCTCATTTGCCAGGCCTGTGGTTCCACCCACTACGTGGCTCCTGAGGCACAGCCTTCATTCCAAGAAGGGATGCACATGTCGAGAACTTTCGGTTCCCCTCAGCACCATTCTAATACCGATCCAGCGTTGTCACTTGCAGTGTACAGGTGTTGGCCAAGTCCTACACACTGAAAGCAGACATGTGGTCTCTCGGAGTCATCAGCTACATGCTCCTAACAGGGCCAAGGCCTCAGAATGCCTCAGAATATTCCCTGAAAAACTCCTTGACTTTGCTTTGTCATCCTTGCACTCCAGGAGTCCTCCATTTCAAGGAGGCAACGACAACGAAGTCCTGCGCAAGATCAGGCCCCGACCTTGAGGTGTCATGTCAGGCCATTCGACATCTAAAGCTGCGCAGGGCCGGCAAGATCCACTGGTCCAGCCGATTCAAGCGTCTTTCGGAGGGCGCCCAGGACTTCGTGAAGGCGCCAGCATCCGGGACACACGAAGACTAGTCAGGCTCGGAATCTAGGACTTGAAGGTTTTCCCTTGTTAGCCATGTAGGTGATGGCATCATTGGCATCCAAATAGTAAAATCCACTCTATGTGGGGCCCGGAGTGAGTAGGTTGCTATCATTTTTCAGCTAGAATCAGATTGCTATGAAAAGGGGTTTGAATCTGTTCTTAATGTCAGCGCGAAGGGGATCAACGCAAGCATCCAATGCTGCAGGCGTTGTTGGCGATGAACCCTGAAGAGCGCTTGGATGCTGCAGGCCCCGAAGCCCACGAAATGTCTTCCTTGGTTAAGGGTTCAGTTTAGTTTACAAAGCCGGCAGTGCTTGTCGAGCAACACTGTTGCCAGCCAAGCTCCACAGACCCCCTAAGCCCCAAATGTCAGCTGGAGCCAAAAAGTCCAGCCAGATGACTTAGGGGACGAGTTCCACCGGAAACTACCGTCACCTAACTGTTACTATTGCCTAAGACCAATGGTACTACATAAAATGTGTGCGTGTCACGCGCACACACATTTCGGGCACATTTGTAGTACATCTCGCGCGGATAAATTCTACCGCACACATCGAGTGTATCCCAAAGGCCACTTTCAACAAAGAGGCGCACGCGCCACCAACCGCCTAAAACCTTATTAAACCCCAGATTCTCTCTAAGACCTTGCACCCACACCGCAGAGGAGATTTCGAAAGAGGACCAGACGCATTCTGATCACATGTTTGCACAGTCTAACCGCGGCAAGACATGGGCAGTCTCAGCAGTACCAGCGATCTTCAGCGCAATCCTGTTTAGGTGCATTGAGTCATCCTTGGATTGTGGGGAACGGTGGTTTGCGTGGCACCAGCGTTGGGCACCCGGCTTTTGCAGAGAAAGCAATTTGTTGCATGCTTTGTCCTTTTTCCTCCGACATGGTAGCATGACTGCAGCCTGTTGGGGCCTCCGTAGATCTGACTCGGCTAAGACTGTTCTCGACGACGATATCAAGCTGAGCCTCCGAAAGTTTGCGAGGGCGTCTACGTTCCGACGCGCTGTTCCGCACCTGCACCCTACATGCCTCATCATGCCATGCTCTCCCGTGAACTCCATGCTCGTGTAACCTTAGACGTGTCTAGACTCAGGTGCTGTCGATGATGGCTTGGTCCTTGTCCGCGGAGGCATGCTCCCTCTTGAAATTGCACTACTCGTATCGCAGTGCCACGAATGAACCTTTGCTCACGAAGCATGTGGAAGTGACTGGCGATTTCCAGGATCGGGCGCAGTTGCGCAACGAGTTCTTGCAGTTTGACACCGACAACAAGGGCACTATCACTCACCTCCAGGTTTCTCAACTCTTCGTTAAGGAAGTGAACCTGTGTGGAATCTTGTTGAAATTCTAAAGCGTTGCGCCATTGGAGTAGGAGCAGAGCAACTACTAACTCGTTTTTGGGAACGTCTGTGGAGCTTCAAGTGCATGGCCTGTTTGCCATCACATGTGCCAGATGAAAGAAATTCTTGAGAAGAACTATCACATCGACAGCATGGAGGCTGAGGCGGGCATTCAGTGCTGGCGCAAGTGCTGGCGCAGCTTGTTGGGCTACCCGACCTGCCCTTGAGGCGGTCTTCAGCATGATGGACACCGACCACGACGATGTCATCGCCTACAGCGAGTTTCTTGCTGCCGCCCTTCAGGCACCTGGAGCTCTCCTCTGTCAGACTCCGGAGGGACACACTCAGGGAATCACGCGCTGAGAAACGGAATGTGATCTGCCAATCCCTCGCCAGGGCCGGCTCAAGGTCCATGAGGACCCCCCGTAGGGGAATATCCAGGGGTTCTGATTTGAGCGCACTTTCCCGACTTTCCGCACTGTGACATTTTTGCACATTCTGCCGAAGTGCAACTTGTTGAATGAGCTCGTGTGCCCAACGTGAGGACATCCTTCGGCGAACATTCCGGAAGTTTGACATTGACAACTGCGGAAGGATCACCGCTTTCCCCCGAGACACCTTTGAGGATGAAGGATGCACGAACAAGTCTTTTGGTGCTGGTGGCGGCCAGGCAACATATAAGGCCGTGTCTGTGGATCGCTTGATGCGCCCTAGGCCGACGACCTGCGGAACATCCTGGGCGAGCAGTTCGAAGGGACTGATGCCGAAGACTTGATCCGTGAGGCCCGGCTGTCTGAGTTAGCCATACGTGCACAGCCTGGTACCGCCTGACCACATGATACCCCACTGGTCCTCCCGTTAACCTTCAGCCCCCAGCATGTGGTCAGGTCATGGAACTTCCTAGGCTCAAGTTGTGTCTGAAGGCCGACACGAACGGCGATGGGATGATCGAGTACGATGAGTTCCTTCAGTACTTCCACAACCACGAGTCTCAGCAGGCACACTTGGAGGGCTGCCAAGCTTGGAACTCCTCTTGTCAGACTTGAGCTTCACTCCTTCGACGCGCCTTTTTTGCTTGCCATTCCCGCAAACCCTCCGCGCCAGAATCATGAAGTCCATTGAAGTTCAATGATGCGGAATGTGGAAACAACCTGTCCAGGGCGGGGAGTCCCAGGAAGAGGCCACCGGAGATACTCCTTGTGTTGGCTCTGTCGAGTCTCAGCATGTCAAAATACGGAGGGTCGAGCATGGTTGGTGATCATTCGTTTCGACTCTTCGACAAGAAAGTCGAGGTATGTTGAAGCAGCACAGCGTATCTTTAAAAGAGTGGTTCATTAACGAAGAGAGCTTTAAGCTGCCCGCCCTGTTCATGGAAGATGAGAGCTAACGCAGTGCCGCTGACAGACTTTCTTGCAACATGTAGCACCATGTTCACGACGGCGTGACTGATGCTGGTTGTATTGCACTCGTACTGTAGCTGTTGGTCTGGCAATGACCGTAGCACTCGCAGCTGCAACAACGACATCAACCAGAATCATGCCATCATCAGTTTCAAGCATTGTGGCATCAGTAGCGCTGGTTCCAGCAACGGCAAGCTGTGAGCCGCATACGCATGTACATAAAGCTAAGACAGGCCGAAAATGGGCCCTGGACACGCAAGACTCGCTCCAAATGCCGCCGGACACCTCAGCAAGTCGATGTCAGCAATTGCACCAAACCTATATCACTTTCCCTGGGACTCTTGATCAAGAGCTGCGCAAATTTGATCCTTAAGTCACGTGTGCTGTGCTAGACACCTGCACAGTGTTTGTTGCCTGCCTGACTTCCTCTGCAACTAGGACGAACGTGTGTTGATCCTGCGGACCTGAAAGCCCGCAATTCCTGCAGTCCCTTCTGGCACCATCTCCAGTAGTATTGATGCGATGCGTGCTCAAGAACTCTGCACGGAACATTCCCCGCATGTGATTCGAGCGAGGCCAACATACCGAGAAACTGGCGAAAGTCATCGATCGGCTCCTGTCGCAGGCACAGCAGCAGCCAATGTTGAATAAATGAGTCTTTATCCTGTTGTTCAACTTGTGATGCTATTCCCCACCCTCGGCCTGGGATTGTTGTTAGAGTTTCCCTTTACAGTACATCCTGACCCCAGAGTGTCCCTGGAGTGCCCAACCCCAGATTGCCCAAGCCGAGAAGTTCCAAATCTGTAGGGTGGGGATGTTCAAAATAAAGTAATGTATTGTTAAATTCGGATCAAAGATCGCCCTTGCCAGCTTTCCTGTCTGTACGATGCAGCTGTTGCAAGATGCTCTGCCACTGTCATGACCGCTGGATGCTGGGACTTCTCAGCTAGGAGGATGACAAGTGGAAAAGGTGTAAAAATGGTGTAAATGGTGCAAAGGCTGGCAAAGTCGACCCAGTACTTCCCCAAAATACTACCAGCACAGTGGGAACCCCAACTGTGCTATGCCCTGCAGCATCGTATGTTGGCCGTCGGGGACAAAAGCATGGGAATGAAGCGCCGTATTTAACGTGTTGAACAGCCGGTGTACGGGGTAATGTGTTTCCAGCGAAGTTAGTTCTTGGCATTGCTTAGCTGTTAGCTGGTCTAACGGCAGACAAGTTTATCAAGTTGCAGAGTCATTCAATATGCCTTGCCTTCTCTGCGCCGACATGAAGCTCTGCTACTTGGAAGGAGTCAGCATCAGTGATGGACGTGCAAAGTCCAGTGACGAGTTGATGCCTCAGAGGGGGCGATCTTTCTTGAACGGAGGTTTGCCTTTTTCTTACGCACCCCGCGCATGCTACTAGTTCAAGAAGATGCCCACCCATGCTTCGCATCTAATGCAGTTTTGTGGTTGAAAGAAGTAGCTACGAAGCTACCACCCACACTAGCCTCACGGATGGCCTGCCTTCATTCTGAGGTCCAATGCGTCGTCGCTCCGACAAGGCAGAGCAGAGGAGTAAAAGAGCAAAGGTCCCAACTTGCCCCCCACCATGCGAAGCCCAGCGCCTGAAGTAACGCGAAGTTGCCTTGACCTTCTGTCGGATCACAGCAGTTTTGAGCAGAAGTCCCTGCCCAAAAGCTCTTGGTGCGAGGCGAAGACGCTGCCGGCACCGAAGTCACGCCCCTCGAATGGAGGAGCGTGATCAGAGTGGCATCCATCTGGCCTCTACAGTACTGTATCGCTTCAATATTGTGCTGGGAGTTCAGGGTAGAAGACAGCACCGTCCTGGCCACATCCATCGGCAGGCGACATCGAGTAGGCCGCTGGTGAGTGGAGTTCTGTCTCACTTGTTCATAGCACGCAGTTCCAAGTAGGCTTGGTTCGGAAGACCGCGTCCTGCCAGTCTGAGTGGCTGTGGGAGCATCGTTTGAAAAAGTTCGCTACCACTTCAAACATCCCTACCTATCGCGCAAAACCAGCTGCCAAGATGTTAAAGTTGCAGTGCCGAGCAGGGAGCGCTTTGTTGCTGTTTTCGATGCTAATACAGAGTCCCTGGTCCCATGGAACAAGTTTTGAGTGAAGGGTCAGGTAGCACGCCCCGATTGCCTGTTTGTTTGTGACGGAAGAAGATAAGGCATTGTATTCCGTGCTTTTTGGAATTGGACAACTTTCCAGCACCGTTGCCCGCCTTTTGTCCTGAATGTGCTGCCTAAAGCTGTACTGCATGCTGTTTTGAGCACGCATATTCGCAGCAAATTCGCTCAGAACAGCCAGCTTTGCTGGCGAGCTCCAGCCCCAGCTGTTTAAAATGGGCTGCGTATTTATTTTTATCCTGATGGTTTTTTTCTTTTTTCTTTCTGGGCCGGCCAAGGATTTAGCAGGGTTTTTCGCAGTTTATCGTGCGGGTTTCTTCACATCATTCAGAGGGTTCCATTCCTTATTCCACGTGTTGGCATTCTTATCCCCCGGGTTTGGCAATTTATTCTCACAGAGATCCCGTTTCGAGGGTGTTTTTTCTTATTCCCACCGCTCCCCCACCCTTCCCCCCCTCCCCCACCGGGCCCCGCCCCAACTCGCCCCCCACCGCCCCCGCCGCCCCTCCCCACCCCCCCCACCCCCCACCCCCCCGCCCCCCCAACCCCCCCCACCACTCCTACCATGCTTTGCGGGTCGCACCCTTACCCCTGCAAAACCATCGCATTCCCCCCTGTGACCTGCCACTTCCCACCTTTTGGCCGCCCTGCATATCCAGCCCCACAAATGCCCACCATCACACACCAGTACCCCCATTCCCACCATTACCCGAAACACGCCCCTGCGCATCATTCCCATTCCATTTCCACCCACCATGGAATGGAAGACCATTCCCCATCGCACCATGAACCATCATTCCCACCTTTTACCGCCCATGTTGCCGTCCACCCCGCAATCCCACCATTAGCATCACTACGCGCCACCATTCCCCCCTTAATCCAGCCACCATGTACCCGCCATTTCCGCCATTCTCCCATCGTCCACCACTACCAACCATTCTCTACCGCCCACCAACCCCACTGCCCATTACCGCCACCATCCGCCGAGCATTCCCACCACTTTTCCCAACCCTCACCCACCACCTGATGTCGACCCACCTAACCATCCACATCCCCACCATTACCCAACATTTCCGCCCAACATTTACTCACCAGCTCGCCATTCCCACCGTTTCAATTTCCCATTGTGCCCACCAGCTCGCTATTCCACCATTCCCAATGTCCACCACCCCACCATTCCCCACCACTACCAACCATTCCCCACCAATCCCCTACCATTCCTATCATACCACCATTATTATTCCCGGTCCCACACACACCCACGGTTACGGTTACTCACCATCCTGCTACCCACCATGCAACACCATTACCCATCGACGCCATTCCCACCATTACCTGCCATTCCCGCCATTCTTCCCTGCCAGTCCCATCCATACCCACCATTAGTCACCATCCTGCTTTTCCTCACCATTCCTCACCACTCCTGCCATGCCTCGCCAGTGCTCCTTGCAAGCACCCTTACCCCTACTACGCATTCTCTATGACCTGCCATGTTCCCCATTGCACACCATATTGCCGCCATCCGGGCCACAATACCCACCATCACACCAGCACTCACGATTCCCACCATGCCCACGATTTCCTGAAACACGCCCTTGCACACCATTCCCAGCATTCCATGTCCACCCACCCGCAATTCCGCCGTTCCCCCCATTATTCGATATCCCACAACTTATAGATCATTGCCCAACCACTACGCATCACTACGCGCCACCAAAAACCCGCCATTTTCACCATTTCCACCATTCCCCCCTTTCCAGAAAGTGCTAGACATTCTCTACCGGTCCTCACCATTTCCACCATTCCCCCCCTTACCCGCCAATACCAGCCACTATGTACCCGCCATTTCCGCCCGCCACTGCCAGCCATTCCCCACCAACTACCACTCCCACCGCTTCCATCTTGAACCAATTGCCCAGCATTCCCAACGCTACCTTGTTCTGCAGGGTGGATCGTGGAAACCGAACTCCTCAATCTGCCAAACCCCTAAACCCCTTTTTGGACTCTATCCCCCCCCCCCCCCCGGATTGCCCAGGCTAAGAAAAACAACCCGTAGAATAAACTTAAACACCATCGGATTAGGATGGAGGGCCCTGAGGCCCGAAAAAAGAACCGGCAGAATAACAATAAAACCATCAGCGACAGAGACTAAGCAAAAACACCCAGAGAAAAAACTAGAAGACGATTGGCTCGAAAGCATCGATTTGCGGTGCGTTGAGTCTATGCACTTGACTCTGTGCGCTCGAACTGTATGCACTTGGACAAGTGTATGCACTTAAGTGTATGCACTTATATGGTTGCATACTCACTTGTATACTGCACTTGTATACTGGACGTGTATGCACTCGAACTGCATGGCATTCAAGTGCGTTGAGTTGAATGCCATGCACTTGTGGTCAACTCTATACACTTCATTGGCATTCAATAGATCTGAAGTAAACGGACTTGAACTGTATGAACTTCACTTGCATGCACCCGACTCGGCTGCGCACGTCCTGTCAACGCGATGCTATGAAAGAAAAGACAAAAACATCTAACGCGAGAGCCGTCAGCCATGAGCATCATCGGCAGTCGCTCTGAAGTCCAAGCTCACACTCCAGAGCGCCTTTCAAAGAAAAAAGGACAGAAGAGCGAGGTTGGCAAGAAGACCTTGGAGCTTCAAAGAGCAGAGAAGCTCAGTGAAATCTGACCGAAGTGAGTTTCGCACGCCGGGAATTAAACAGCCATGAAATCTGCGATGTTTTCGCACGCCCGGCATTGGAGCACCATGTGATTTTGCGAAATCATAAACCATGGTGTTTGCGATGGTTTTGGAACCAGCGAATTCGGGGACCATGGTATTTGCCATGGTTTTGGAACCGGCGAATTCGGGGACCATGGTATTTGCGATGCTTTTGGAACCAGCGAATTCGGGGACCATGGCATTTGCGATGCTTTTGGGAGCAGCGAGTTCGGGGACCATGGTATTTGCGATGCTTTTGGAACCAGCGAATTCGGGGACCATGGTATTTGCGATGGTTTTGGAAACAGCGAATTCGGGGACCATGGTATTTGTGATGCTTTTGGAAACAGCGAATTCGGGGACCATGGTATTTGCGATGCTTTTGCGAATTCGGGGACCATGGTTTGCGATGCTTTTGGAACCAGCGAATTCGGGGACCATGGTATTTGCGATGGTTTTGGAACCAGCCACGGAAGCTCCTTGCGATGGTTTTGGAAACAGCGAATTCGGGGACCATGGTATTTGCGATGGTTTTGGAACCAGCCACGGAAGCTTCTTGCGATGGTTTTGGAAACAGCGAATTCGGGGACCATGGTATTTGCGATGGTTTTGGAAACAGCGAATTCGGGGACCATGGTATTTGCGATGGTTTTGGAAACAGCGAATTCGGGGACCATGGTATTTGCGATGCTTTTGGAAACAGCGAATTCGAAGACCATGGTATTTGCGATGCTTTTGGAAACAGCGAATTCGGGGACCATGGTATTTGCGATGCTTTTGGAACCAACGAATTCGGGGACCATGGTATTTGCGATGGTTTTGGAACCAGCCACGGAAGCTCCTTGCGATGGTTTTGGAAACAGCGAATTCGTGGACCTTGGTATTTGCGATGGTTTTGGAACCAGCCACGGAAGCTCCTTGCGATGGTTTTGGAAACAGCGAATTCGGGGACCATGGTATTTGCGATGCTTTTGGAAGCAGCGAATTCGGGGACCATGGTGTTTGCCATGCGTTTGGAACCAGCGAATTCGGGGACCATGGTATTTGCGATGGTTTTGGAGCCAGCCACGGAAGCTCCTTGCGATGGTTTTGGAATCAGCGAATTCAGGGACCATGGTATTTGCGATGGTTTTGGAAACAGCGAATTCGGGGACCATGGTATTTGCGATGCTTTGGAAACAGCGAATTCGGGGACCATGGTATTTGCCATGCGTTTGGAACCAGCGAATTCGGGGACCATGGTATTTGCGATGGTTTTGGAAACAGCGAATTTGGGGACTGTGGTATTTGCGACGCGGTGTTTTCAGACGCCCAGGGCGTCCGTGGCGTACTACGTCTGTACTAGAAAAAGTCGACTTTCCAGCCACGGAAGCTCCGCGTGTCCGCGGCGTACTACGTTTGTACTACGAAAGTCGACTTTCCAGCCACGGAAGCTCCGGGTGTCCCCGGCGTACTACACGTCTGTACTACAAAAAGTCGACTTTCCAGCCACGGAAGCTCCGGGTGTCCCCGGCGTACTATACGTCTGTGCTACAAAAGTCGACTTTCCAGCCACGGAAGCTGAGCGTGTCCGCGGCGCACTACGTTTGTACTACAAAAAGTCGACTTTCCAGGCGCGGAAGCTCCGCGTGTCCGCGGCGTACTATGTTTGTGCTACAAAAGTCGATTTTCCAGCCACGGAAGTCCCCGGCGTACTACGTCTGTACTACACAAGTCGACAAAAAAAACGCAAAAACACTGCGGTTTTCGCACCGCGAGCGAATTCGGGGACCATGGTATTTGCGATGCTTTTGGAACCAGCGAATTCGGGGACCATGGTATTTGCGATGCTTTTGGAACCAGCCACGGAAGCTCCTTGCGATGGTTTTGGAAACAGCGAATTCGGGGACCATGGATTTGCGATGCTTTTGGAAGCAGCGAATTCGGGGACCATGGTGTTTGCCATGCGTTTGGAACCAGCGAATTCGGGGACCATGGTATTTGCGATGGTTTTGGAACCAGCCACGGAAGCATGTTATTTGCGATGCTTTTGGAAACAGCGATTTCGGGGACCATGGTATTTGCGATGGTTTTGGAAACAGCGAATGCGGGGACCATGGTATTTGCGATGCTTTTGGAACCAGCGAATTCGGGGACCATGGTGTTTGCGATGGTTTTGGAACCAGCCACGGAAGCTCCTTGCGATGGTTTTGGAAACAGCGAATTCGGGGACCATGGTATTTGCGATGCTTTTGGAAGCAGCGAATTCGGGGACCGTGGTATTTGCCATGCGTTTGGAACCAGCGAATTCGGGGACCATGGTATTTGCGATGGTTTTGGAAACAGCGAATTCGGGGACCGTGGTATTTGCGATGCGGTGTTTTCAGACGCCCAGGGCGTCCGCGGCGTACTACGTCTGCACTAGAAAATGTCGACTTTCCAGCCCTGGAAGCTCCGCGTGTCCGCGGCGTACTACGTTTGTACTACAAAAGTCGACTTTCCAGCCACGGAAGCTCCGGGTGTCCCCGGCGTACTACACGTCTGTACTACAAAAAGTCGACTTTCCAGCCACGGAAGCTCCGCGTGTCCCCGGCGTACTATACGTCTGTGCTACAAGAGTCGACTTTCCAGCCACGGCAGCTGAGCGTGTCCGCGGCGTACTACGTTTGTACTACAAAAAGTCGACTTTCCAGGCACGGAAGCTCCGCGTGTCCGCGGCGTACTACGTTTGTACTACAAAAGTCGATTTTCCAGCCATGGAAGTCCCCGGCGTGCTACGTCTGTGCTACACAAGTCGACAAAAAAAACGCAAAAACACTACGGTTTTCGCACCGCGAGCACGCGAAAACCCGCAGCGGGGTTACGTTTGCATGTCAAGAAACGCAAAAACACGACGGTTTTGGCACCGCGCCAACGCCGAAACCCGCAGAGGGGTTACGTTTGTATGTCACAAAACGCAAAAACACGACGGTTTTGGCACCGCGCCAACGCCGAAACCCGCAGAGGATTGTCTGCGGCCACGGAAAAAAGTACAGAAAACGACGGTTTTAGCACCGCGACCCGGCGATTACCCGCAGAGGGTTGTCCGCGGACCTAAAGAAACGTAAAAAAACGACGGTTTTAGCACCGCGACCACGCCGAAACCCGCAGAGGGTTGTCCGCGGACCTAAAGAAACGTAAAAAACCGACGGTTTTAGCACCGCGACCACGCCGAAACCCGCAGAGGGTTGTCCGCGCAAATCAAGAAACAAAAAAAAACGACGGTTTTAGCACCGCGACCACGCCGAAGCCCGCAGAGGGTTGCAATCCCGATTGGCGATGTCAACCCAGCCCGCCGCCTTAGAAAGAGTAATTTTAATTTAGGAATCTAGGACTGGGTACGAAGGTCTACTAAATTCTACGTAAATCTCGTAATTTCTATTAACTTCTACTTCACTCTATGCAATTCACTCTATGCACTTCACTCTATGCACTTCACTCTATGCAATTCACACTATGCAATTCACTCTATGCAATTCACTCTATGCACTTCACTCTATGCACTTCACTCTATGCACTTCACTCTATGCACTTCACTCCATGCACTTGACTCTATGCACTTGACTCTATGCACTTCACTCTATGTTGTTGGGTCAGAGGGCTCCGCACGGAAGAACCCTTCGCGATGCTTTCGGGAAAAAAATATGCCCGTTTAAAATGACCAGGTCCTGGTCCTGTTTGCAACCCCATGGTTCAAGGCGCTTCCTTGAGCCTGCGGATGCAAGCAGCCCAAATTCATCGGCTCGGCCATCGACAACCGCTATGACAATGCATAGCAATTTGGATCTGAGCACATCAGCCACATGAATCACCCTAAAGCGTCACACAGCCCCGGCTGGTGTTCCTCATGCCGGCACCGGCGCACCACATTGCCTTGGCGACACGCTTGAAGGCCTGGGGATGTGTTCCAGTCGGCAAAGCTTTCGCCCCAACTTGATGCACGGACCCGGCGAAAGGTCTACGTTCACAGCGCCTCTGATCTACCACGTGGTGACAGCAAAGGACTGCAGGATCCTTACTCACCTGCAAGAAGACGACAAGCTCCCACATATGCTTCATGCTTCTTATACGAGGCCACAGTAGATGAAGTTACCGTAGAAAATAGTCTTACACCCCTTGCTGCTGGCTCTGAGGTCCGATCCATACGTGGTGTGTTACTTGCCTCCGGGTAAGGACCCGGTCTTTCAAACCCAGGCGAGCGTAGCGACATGGTGGGGAGATGATAGGAGGCTAACGTGCAAATACTGATACTACAGGTACGCACCCTCGAGCTTGGAGAGACCACAGAGGTTCTGTTTGCGTTGTGTTATCACGAAGGCTCTTGGGACCTTGAGGTTTGTTGCATTGAGTACTTCGATTCGACCTTTCTTTCTTGCTGTTTGATATTTCGAATGAAAATAGAGCGAGAAGCCAAGTCAATAGTCGAGTTTCACCTTCCTCCTCTTCCTGTCGTTAAGGTGAGAGAAAGTAACTGATCCCAGTGTATGCTTCGAGCTGAGAAATCCGAGAGAAAGGAAGTCGAGATTTCATTGCAACCATGATTGGACTTCCCATGTTTATTGTCATAAAGCCAAACGGAGTAAATTGCACCAATGTGGAGAGGCAGGCAGCCGCTTGATGAGGTTCCCCCCCTGTGGATGTTTTGCTCACCTTCGGCGTCTATCATCCTGCTTTCGTAAATCTTGACACCTTCTCATGCTGCTGCTCCTACCCTCCACAGAGAGCGTCTCGGAGATGAAGTCTTTGTATTTAGCAAGCGGAACCTCAGACCCCCTACAGCCTAATTACGGCACAAGCAAACCTTAAGTCCTAACCCAAAGCAAGCCGCAAACACAACTTTTCAGATCCTAGTGCCTCAACAACCCTTTGATCCTACAAAACGTTAACCCACTCAGTACTGCTCTAGCTCAAAAAGATCTTAACCCTAACCCTGGCTCGAAAGAGATACAGCAAAACCGAAACCTTAAAATGCCACAGAGACATTATCAGTGTTAAGACACGACTGGAGTGACTATACACCCGACAAGCAGTGGCCAAACCCTGAACAGTCCCCACTGCGAGGCCCTGACACTGACGAAAGTGTAGGATGGGACATGTGGGTACTGTGCGAGCTTTCTAGCTAAGATGCAGTTGAATATTACTGTGGTGGCAGGTCTGCAGGCAGACGCTGGACCCGGTGTGGAACGAGGCCGGCTTCTGCATCCTTATCTAAACTTACAAAGACGTAATCCCCTCAACCTCGGGGCAGGGGCAGGGCTGCTAGATTCCGCTAGATGTTAAGATAAATGATTCCCCAAGTGCACACTTCATGATCATTTAATCTGCATGTACATGTATCCTGGACAACGATGTTCCATGCGGGGATGCCCAGGAGCACGAGTTCCGATACAAGCCCGGCGCCAACCTGCAGTTCCAGGTGCTGGATAAGGACCCCCCTTGGTTGAAGTCCTCCCCATACTTTGCCATACTTGAATCCACCAGCATCAGGATGACTCCTTCAAGGACTTGACGGAACGTTTGGATCCCGGATTCCGTCTACCACGGTCACTACAGTGTTGCTACAGGCTGCGTGCTTGAAGTCCGCGCCAGAATTGGATAAGGGATAGGGAGCCATGAGGCAGGGCCCTTTCTGGCTATGGCAGCGATGGGATCTTAAGAGAAGCGCCCAAAAACCCCAAGAGACGCCCTGGCGTCCAATGAGGTCTGCTGGACTTTCGCGGGATCGGCTCCGACTTCCTCGGTCAAGTGACCTTGGAGAGCGAGGAATTCTATCCGTGGCTCAGCCTGCACAGCATTCCTAGAGTATTCCTAGAGTCCTAGAGTGGCTGTGCAGAATACATGTGCTGCTCTAGAGTCCCTATGAAATGTTCTTTGTGTGCACCTCTTTTTTTCTATCTCTACAGGCATACATATGCAGATGATCGTGGTAGATATCATCCGTAGTTCGACTTGCGACAGACTGACGATAGATTCAATCCCCAAAATGGCCGAAGTGAGCGAAAACAAAGATGGGCGTAAAGTTCAGATCTTTGCCAAAGCATGTCCAGCCTCTAGCACTGCATCCGACGTCACCGGTCAGGAAGGGGTTCGAGGGTGATGTCATGCTGGAGGGTGTTCCCGGGGGCAGGAACGCTCCCCTGGCATGTTGCTGAATGTCTCTGAAGTGCGAGTTGCTTTGGCAACCTGGCAACACTGTGCACTAGGCAAGTCTGCATGTCAGCCAGGCTCTATTGCACCTGCGAATCACGGTGGATGAGGGCCAGGCGCAGCACGTGGGTTTGGCAAGTCGTATCCCGTTGCAGCTTTGAGGAAGAGTGTTGAGACAGAAGAGTGGGTGAGCGACTGGGACTAGCCAGCTCTGACGTTGACAGGTGCGCTTACCCGTTCCTCCTCAGCTACCCACTGCACAGCCGGCAAGCGAGACTGTAATGGATACGGCCGAAGCCCAGAAGTTGTTCGAAGCTGAGGCCCATCACTGCTGTTGAGCACGCACTTGTACGAGTTCTGCAAAAAAACTGCGCAAGCTCCTAAGGCTTTACGACACTGAGGAGACGCCAGACAGGAAGCCAAAGGAGCCCGGGAGGACGGCCCTGCGGTTGTCGCAGGCAAATCATCCCTCACATGATTCATGTGACTAGCCTTCCAGGACACAGGAAACCAGCAGCGCACATCCTCCCCAGCAGCTTCCTCTCCGACAGCATCCTCGCCAAGAGAATTCCCATCGAGAACAGAGGTGTGCCAAATTTGTTCGCTTCTGAATCTAGTTTAACGGACTCTGGACCCCCGCCCTTTCCCCCGTCCCTCACATGCGGAACGCGACCTTACAACGCTTATGGTGATGGCTCTGCAGGCGGCAGCCTAGAATGAAACGCCTCAACAAATCAAATATGAGGATGTAAGTGTTGGAGTATTCTAGAGACATCTAGCAGATACTTCTGTGTCTTGGGAGGGGTGGCTCCTGCTCCTCGGCTTCGCCCCGGGGCCTTCACGATGCTGCGCCCCCAGGGACGCTTCCTCCCAATGCTTTCATCAACTTTGCGGGGAAAAACTTCGAAAGCCTGCGGGGGAAAAACTTCGAAAGCCTGCGAAGGTTTGGCAGCTTCGGATCACAATGGCTTCGGCCGCCGCGCTGCCGGCTTCGGGCAGGGCTGGCAGGCACCAACCCTGGCCTTCCTGACTGGGTCATGCAAGTTGACAAGTGCGGCCATGCAATAAAGCAGCTTCAAGAGTCTTCTAGCATCACTGTGCTTCAGCCCACGAGGTGCAGCCCGTACTGCCTTTGCGACGTTGCCGGAGACATGCCCTTTCAGTGCCGAACAGCTGTGGTCCCCGACTCGCATGAACCAGCACGGGGCCCTACACGGGGCCCTACCACCTGTAAGGCAGCCTTTACACGTCGCAATCATGAAATGCAGGAGGGTCTGTGGAAGGCTTGGAGGGTGCGTGCTGAAAGTGCTGACGAGGTCTGGAACAAGACGGTTGGCATGGAGTTTTCAGGCAAGGATCCGCTCGCCTTCTCTGTATACAGCAAGGACCGGCCTCTTTTGAACTGCTTCCTTGGCTTTGCCTTGTGTTTCAGACTCGAACCGACACTTTTGGGAGGAAGTTTGGCCAGACAAGGACACGCTGCTTGCCACTGTCCTCTTCCCAGCGCCGATGTGATAATTATGCGGCGGTTGTTCTGAAGGTCTTTCTGGGCACAGACAGTTTGAATCCCTCTAACGGGGAGTCCTTGCTGGAACGGGAACCTGCCCTTATAGTTGTTTTGGTGACAGGTTCCTTGAACTGCGATGTGCTACGTTGAAGTCCATTCGTGTGCACAAACCCTTCAAGCCCCATGCTGACAATATCAGTATCTGGAGTTGCATTTCACGCGGCGTGTGCTTCCCAGGCTGTGCTCACAGCAGATCAAATCCTTCCACATGGCCACGGCCTGAGGAGATTTGAAGGCCAAGCAACCGAGCTGGGGGTTTAACATGCACGAATCTCTGTTGGCCTATTGCATGTCTCAAGGCTTCGACGGGGACCTTGACTTAGACATCTGCGATGTGGGTTCCCAAGATCCAACAGGTCCAAGAGGTCCAAGACAGGTGGCTTGTGGCTTTTGCAGCCTCGAGGCCCAGACTGAGAGGGACTTCGAGAAGCCGTCCCTTCGGCTGCAGGCAGGAGTTCAGTTTTCGGGCCAGCGGGGGATCATGGCTAATATGGCCATTGTGCATCACGGCACAGCCAGATTGTACACGGCAGGTCACCTGCCACAGGATTCAGCGAACGGCAGTCCGAAGCTTACTGTACTCATTGTACCCGTGCTGATCTGATGATGCCATATGCAGCACCGATCAAGATTGGTTGTCAAGGCTTCGGCTGGTCGTCGCGAGAAGCACCAGCACCAAAAGCACTTGGAGGCCGTGGGACAACGTGGTCAAGACAAGCCTACGAGCCTGGGACCCAGGTCGTCAAGAGTTCAAACCCGGCATTTTCATGTTATAGATGGCCGAGTGAGAGATGTGAGCCTCAAGCCCTTCATCATCTTCACAAGGGCGATACGGGGGCTTTCTGAGACCAAAACATGGATCGCCCAGGCCCTAGACGAACATCGAAGCCGACACTGAGCCCAAAGAGGTCCTTGGACGCAGCTCACCTCTGAAGCAGTCGGAAGCATCCTGCATCTCGAGCACATAGCTTACTGGTCTCACGCAGGCTCAAAGTGCTCATCCAGAGCTTTCGAGGATTACATGGGATGGACTTGTCTTCCAGGCTGGGTATTGGCTGTCGATCATCCCAGACAGCGGTACGCATGCGACACCAGGAGAGCGTTCTCCTGTATTTGCGCCATCGCCGGGCCAGCCTCGCATGGTTGAAGCACAGCAAATCCGGAGTCGGAGGATGCTGGAGGTGCATAGCCCGAGGCGAAGATATGCCGACTTGCAGACGGGCCCTGCCATGGAGCAGGGATATCAGACTGCCCAGGGCCTACGAATCTAGAGCCTCACTTCCTGTATTTGAGCATCTGTGTTAGTGTGAGGTCGCTTGTCATTCTGATGTCGCTTACGGTTATGTTACTATTGTTATTATCCTTCTTATGAGACTTTTTCGGATGATTCTTATGACATGTCGTTTGTGCCATCTTGGAGGTCTGGAATCTGGAAGGTGACCTTCAAGACTACGTGGAGGGTGAAGACCTGGAGTTCCACGTAGCTTGTGAGGACCGGTGCAACATGGTGCAACTGGACATGGCTCTTCTGCATCTTAATGGAGCATCCGAAGCTGATCTCAGGACATGCATCTTGAGGGATCTGCTATTCTCCGGCCGCAGTCCAACATCTGCGGAACCGTCGAACTTGAGGGAGGGGTTTGTTGAAACGCGGAGGTGTCATCAGTTCTACCCCTTTGGGTACAACTCGGACATCACACTTGCAAATGACGGACAGGGCTGCTGCCTTAACAGCGATCAAATTCCGGCATGCCAGCATATGTCAAAGATGCCATAGGTTGACCGATGTCAAGGCATCGTGGGCTTACTGCGGGTGAAAGTCACCGTGGAAAAAGGAGCCAGTGAGAAGCAGGTCCTGCCAACTGGGCCAGACACCCAACATTCTTCGCAGACCTAAGCCTACTGAGCCTGCACTCCATTTTGCTGAGACCTGACGTGTGCAGGCTGCGTACCCTGGGTCTGCAACAGCCATCTTCAGCTGCCGAAGCGAGGCTAAAGCAAGCAGGCCGGCACATGCAGAGAACTCTCAAAGCCCCCTCTCAAAAAAAGCCCCCTCCAGTAACTTTGCCCCTCTGCTCTCCCAAGTTCCAGGTGATGTTTGGCTGCGCAGCCAAAGACCCTGGGATGCTTTCCACGCATCGTTGGCGGCAGCCCAGGGCCAGGATCGTCATCGGCTCTCCTCTCAGCCCGGGCCTTGGAATGCACACCGCAACAGCAAATAGCTGTGGACCCATATTGGACCAATGCTGATAGTGGGATATGGTGGGCGGCAGGTCCAGCGCGATCTTGCAGCCGAAGGTGAGCCAGCGCCTCAGGCTAATGGCCCGCAGCCACCGCTTTCACCACCGCTTGATGGAAACATCAAGGCCGCGTGCCCGCCAGCACCGCGTCCCCCACGCGAAGTGTCCAAATTGGCCCAAGTGGCCCAAGCCAGGCTCTGTGCACTTTGCATCGGGACCGTGCATTCTCTTACATGTTCCTCGGTGATGCAACTCGGAACAGGCACCGATGCGAGGGAGATCTACCTCACCATCAAGGCCCTGCCCTCAGAGCCATGGGCTGCAGCGTTGAGGAAAGCAGAGCTGCTTCATTGAAGGAGGTAGCTCTGTTGAAAGGCGCTCTTCGCAGGTTATTCGTGACAAACCCTTTCAGATCTGACATGACCAGCAGCTGAACAGTTGCAGGGCACAAGTCCTGCCACTACAAGCATCAGCGCCGCTTACCCAGCAATGCTTTGTGTGCATGCGTCCGCCCTTGCGTTGGTGCCCCTGAATCCTCGAATCTTACCAGCGAGTCTCGAGGCCGCTGTCGCCGCAACGCCTTTGCCAATGCCACGTGGGATACGCCCAAGCAAATCAAGCAACACACAGTCCAGTGGTGTTGGGAGCTTCCCCGGTCCCCACCCAGAGGCAGCCGCAGCTGCCTGTAAACCCTGTGCCAAGTGCAATCGCGGCCCCACATCCTGCAGTCCCAGCTGCTGTTGGGATCTGTTCAGCCCCTTCACCTACGCCAATGCCACACATGACACACATGACACACATGCCACTAATGCTTCCAATGGGATGCGCGGCACCGAGTCTGACCAGTACGGCAACTTCCATGGCAGGCGCTTTCCCTGCCATGCTTATGCGATCAAGGACCCCAACATGGTAAATTTCATCAATATTTCATCCAATGGTTCATCCCCGGCCAGTAGCAGAGCATGAAAGACAAAGTGATATGAATTGGCACTATTTGGCACTGGACACACCAGCTGCTTCACTCGGAGGCGTGATGCCAACACCAGCATTTGCTGCTGGCGCGCACCCTGTGGATGCGGGAGTCGTATCATTACTGCGAGAGGCCCAAGCAAGCCGGAAGCTCAGCACACCTTTCGTCGGGTCGCCATCGGCTTCCGCCCTCACCTGCTTTGAGGCCTCGAAGGCTTGCGTCGTGGGGCGATGCCTGCAGTGCTCTAGTTGGAAAATTAAACCTTACCTGTGCTTGGGATGGATTAGGCATGCGTACGATATGTTTTTCGGCATCATGCTGTCAGCTGCGTAAATCGGAAGGCCGCATAGTAAAATGATTAATGTCGGTCTTCACCGGAGAAACTTCGTGAAAATTGTATATTTGGTACTTGGTACTGTTGATAAGGTTTGATTTAATTAGACTGGAATGGGAAAATGCAACGGCCAAAGAATTTCTGAGAATTATTCTCGGTTAATGGTAGTTAAAGGAGGGTTTGCTGGTTATGTTCGGAATGAATTGGAGTTTTTTATTCGTTAGGAAGAGGGAAGGATTCCGAATGAAAAAGGAATAATCTCTCTTTGGGGGCAAAAGGAGGGCTTCTGAGAAACCCCAATAGATTTACAATATTTAAATTTAAATATATTGGATTTTCTCAGAAGCCAAACCATTTAGATAATTTAAACAATTTAACTAATTTGAACAACTTAAATGTTTTTTTCAATTACTTAGATTTTTTCGGGGCCTGTGAATTTAAACAACTTAAATAATTTAAATACGGGATTTAGATTATTTGAATTAGTTTCGGGACCCGTGAATTTAGGGGCCTCAGGGTTTAGGGGGTAGGCGCTGAGGCTCTTAGCGGCTTAGGAGCATAGGGTTTAGGGTTTAGGTTTAAGGATTTCGGAGCCTAGGAGCTTAAGGTTTAGGGTTTGATTTATGGTTTAAGGGTTTGGGGGGTAGGCGCTTAGGAGCTTAGGAGGGTTTAAGGATTTAGGGGGTAGGCACTTAGGCGCTTAGGACCTCAGGAGCTTAGGGTTTAGGGTTTAAGTTTAAGGGTTTAGGGGGTAGGCGCTGAGGAGCTTTGGAGCTTAGGGTTTAAGGATCTAGGGGATAGGCGCTTAGGAGCTTAGGAGCTGGAAGAAGGTTTAAGGGTTGAGGGGGTAGGCGCTTAGGAGCTTAGGAGGGTTTAAGGATTCAGGGGGTAGGCACTTAGGCGCTTAGGACCTCAGGGTTTAGGGGGTAGGGGTAGGCGCTTAGGAGCTTAGGAGCTGGAAAAAGGTTTAAGAGTTGAGGGGGTAGGCGCTTAGGAGCTTAGGAGGGTTTAAGGGTTTAGGGGGTAGGTACTTAGGCGCTTAGGACCTCAGGAGCTTAGGGTTTAGGGCTTAAGTT
>CAJNDS010000706.1:33493-85357 GCA_905221605.1 Symbiodinium natans | reverse complement strand
CTCTCTCTCTCTTTCTCTTTCTCTCTCTCTCTCTCTCTCTCTCTCTCTCTCTCTCTCTCTCTCTCTCTCTCTCTCTCTCTCTCTCTCTCTCTCTCTCTCTCTGTCCAACAGGCCTGGCATTTTTGCCCTTGCTCGACCTGCCAAGCACAATGAAACAGGCAATTGACACAAACCCACCCACCACACCCCACATCCCACCTGAAGGTCGAACAGGAGTTTCACGCCCTGAACAAAACCAAACAACACACATATAACACGCAAAAAAACAAATAAGCACCTCGCACTGAACTCCCGGTTGAAATGGAACGTAGGGCTTCATCAGCAAGAGCAGCAACAAGAGCAACACTAACAGCAACAGCAACAACCACGATGAAACAACAACGGCAACGGCAACCATGATGGCATCATCAACAACTTCAACATTCACATCCGCAGCCCCAGAAGAGCCTTCAACTGCCTCAATGATTTCGTCCTGCCAGGAAGCAGAAAGTTCAGCATCCATTGCCTTTGCTTGTGACCTCACCTTAGCTTGCGCAATCTCAGCAGCAACCCGCTCCTGATCTTGGGCAATACACCAAATCGTGATTAGTGTCATGCCCGCCGAGAAGATATCCGCCGGAAAGCCATATCCTCTGCAAGTTTACAAGAAGAGTCGGCACAAACAGGGCGCATGTGCCCCCACGCGTCTCCGACGACAGGCCTCGAGAGGTGCCAAATTCTGGCGATGAAAATACGGACGTAAAGGAGCTTTCGTCGATGCCCTGGCAAGGAGAGCAAAAGGAGAGCATGGAGGGCATAGTCTTGGGGCTTGACTTTGCAAGTGGGCACGGCAAGTACTGCCATCGAGCACAAGGCTCGGACTAGCCATGGACACAGCACCCGATGTACGATTAGGGGGGCCAAAACCCTAAAACCTGAAATCCGATGCCTCAAAAAGCGAGAGAGACAAAGAGATTCCCTATAGTAGTTAGACATTAACCACTAAGGAGAGAGATGTGGTATTTAGTCACTGCGACCAAGCGCAGTCACGCCCTCAACCCCCCTCCCTAATTCTCAAACAGGTTTAGTATTGGGCCGGTGCCGGGGGGGTCCGGGGAAAACAATAATGCAAAATTAGGGTGGGGTTTAGTATTAGTGGGGAACAATTCAAAACACCTTCAGATTAGACCGCGGGCGTACAGATGGCCAAGCGCTAAACGGAAGAGCCTCTTGAAATACAGGATGGCATGTGCCGAAAAATTGGTGACGACACCCTGAACTAAGCTATGTTTGGCACAATGGCGACGAGAAGCGCGTGTCGAAGGCTGCTTGGGGTTGCAGTGTCCTGACCTCCTGGGTGCCTTCTCGTCCTGTGTGTGCTTCCAAAGCTCCCGAATGCATACTCCCGCTCTGGCAGTAGAAGTCGGTACTGTTTTGCTGAGTGGCTGCAGTACTTCGGGGAAAGCTTGCGAGGAAGTCGGGACGTATTGCGGCTGTGCTTAAATGGGGTTAAGTTTAAGGTCGATATGGTTTATTGGCTCTGTGCCTGGGTTCCCCGTTGAGCAAAGCCGCCTTCTCGGATGTTTTGATTAGTGGTGCGTTAAGCAAAGTTTGTCTCGCATGTTCTGCGTATAGTGGCACCTTAAAGCTCGGTACGTCGGCTTGGTTGCTGGGCACCACGCAGAAAGGTTGTTCAAAACATGGGCAGAACAGCGCCTGCATGGGCCGATGCCTTGAAATCAGACTTGGAGATATCGTTTGGGTATCGCGCGCACACAGAAAAGGGTACAAATGGTAGATTTATCGATCATGGCGTGGTTGTTTCACGCATTGCTGAGCGTCTACTTGCAGAAGCCAGGTTTCAAGCTAGCCTGTATGATTTATAGTACCTCGTACAACCAGCTGCCAGGCCAGCGTCTAGTTGGTGGTTCAATCATGCGCAGTGCATGCTCATGGTTTTGCGCGCATGCTTCAGAAGCAAAAGCCAGAGAAGCATCACCTTGCTGGTGATCAGCCCTGCGCGAGGCTGCAATCAATCAATCAACCCGTCGACCAATCAACCAATCAACCAATCAACCAACCAACCAATCAACCAATTAACCAGGTAACCAATCAATCAACCAACCAATCAACCAATCAGTCAAAAGTATGTCTGCGTATAGATAGTGTATACGTACATGAAGCATGAACACAACTAAATGCGGAATAGCACGTTCTCCGCGATTGTTTCAAACGCAGCATCCATATGGAGACTGTCGAGCGTAACAGTAGCACAAACACATGAAAATAAGTCATAATTGCACTTAAACCCTGGCATCCGCCACGTACACAAGGTTTCTGCGTGTCCTTCACGGCTGCTTCAAACGTAGCGTCTACTTGAGAATTCGCAGTCTCTGATGCGTAGTTTTGCCATTGCTGCGCACTTGTTCTGACGCAGTGTCAACATGCAGTGATGCATATTCTCACCGGCTCGTGAGAGATAAATCACAACGGACTTCCCGCAAAAAGGCGCATGGTCCTTCCCGCTGCGTGCTCCAGCGTTCCCACGCGCGTTTTCTCTGATACTGGTCTGCATACTTTTCGCGTGCCTTCCTTCCAGTAACCTTAGGAATGATGCGACCATGATGTGACCCCCCCGCATCGACTTTCAATAGCTGTAGCAATACGGCTGAATAGGTTTCTCAGAGAAGTACCGAGTTGAATAGGCTTTGTAGAGCACTGTAGGGTTGAATAGGTCTTCGGAGAATTTAAGACTTGAACAGGTTTTATTCAGAGCAATACAGAGTTGAATAGGTTTTCTAGGACCCTAGGGAAATACAAGGTTGAATAGGTCATCAGAGAAATGTATAGTTGAATGTGTTGTTCAAAAAACGCAAGATTGAATAGGTCTTTAAAAGAAATACATTGAAGAGGTTCTCTCAAAAATCTACGGGTCAAAAGTTTTTAGGAAAGCTGCGCGTGGTACTCGGATTTCGGCCAAGATGCTCGGCACGTGGGTTTCAGGGTTTATTCGGCCAGCAGCGGGCTTCGGAAATCCAAGCTCGGTAGCATCCCGGTCCTACTGCAACTGCCTTGAATCAGCGCCCACACTCGGGCGATGTGTGTTTCCACACCCTGCTGAGCCCTGCTGTGTGTTAACCAACTCCCTTAGCAACAATGCCAAAATATGCCAAAATGTAGCGGTCTTGTGTTACAAGCAACTTGTTCTCGAAAACACATCCAGAAGAGTGCTTGTCTACAGCTGCGTTCACATGGGGTTTGGCGCAAATTGCGCGCTCGTGCCTTCGACCCGACTTTGTCCTGGCTTACCCGACCAGCAATTAAAAGAGGGATTCGAATACGAATCAACATAAGACCAGACTTTCATTGTAGCGACAGGTTCTCCCCTGCCACGATGCGGCAAGCTAAGGGGGAACTGCATGTGAGGCAAATTTGCATTCGGGTTCGTGGCTCGTATCCAGTTTTTCTGGATTTGATGGCTAACGGATCCCTGCTCTCAATCTGAAAACAATACCCCCCCTACCCGAAGGCATTTTTCCAAAGGAATGCAGTGCCTTCCCCTACCCGGGACCCCATTGTTGTCATTGCTAGAACTATCACCAATAAACATGCATATAGAATATAGATATTGTTGTTGATATGAACATCGTTAATGTCAATACACATGTTTTATGAGGATTATCTTCAATATCGGTGATAGGTATTATTCTTAGATACGATTAGTACTGCTAACATCATGTTGCCATCTGTTTTGAAACACCTTGTTTCGATGATTCGTGTTTTCAGCAGGTTTGGGTTTTTTATGAGGGCAAAACCTCTACGACGGTCTTTCGCGCAATTGGGCAGCGTGGTGTCATCTGACTGCAACCGTATCCGCAGCACGAGCACCTAACACAAAATGACAGCGTCGCAGCTGGAAGCAGGCCTCTCGGCCGAACAGCTGCGTCTGACACTGCACGGCCATGCCGAGGTCAGAGATTTTGGCCACCACCCCGCCTGCAACAATCAAAGAAAAGGTTGAAAGCTCCAAAGCAAACTAAGTTGCGAATATCGGATCGTGAATGAACAGTGTCTGCAGAGTAGATGGCCTTCTACATTTTTGAGGAGGATGTTCCAGGGGTTGAGATCCTCAGCGTCTCGAAAGCTATGAAAGGCGGAAGGTCGTGTCGTGAACCGCTTCCCTCACTAAGCCCCTGACACGGTGAAGGATTTTGAGAGCATGCAGGTAGCTCAGTCCACGCATGATGTCGCTTGTTATTTGCGCTGGGCGGAACTCCGCGAGAGCAGTCCTGCAAAGGTTCTCAACTCGCAGAGGTGTCGCATTACATCAATTTACCCTCACAGAAGACACTAGATTTCGAGCATTTTCGAGCTGCTTCAAGCACACACCCAATGAGTTTGGCACCCGGCACGCGAAGAGGTGATGAAAAAGAAGTGAATTTCAGAAACCAAGAGCTTGGCCCAGCTTGAAAACCTTGCGGGCCCTCGATGCCTTGCATTGCCCCGAAACTGCTGCATTAATTTGATTTTGCAGGCAACCTACAACCTCACCTACAACCTCAAGTGGCCAAAAATATGCTTCATCTCAGTTTGGGCCTCCGGTCTTGGGGCCTGTGGAATTTCTGCTGGAATCTTAAAAGCAACTGTTGGACTTTTATTGGGAGACTTATGCTAGCATTGGAACTGAAGTTGTTTGTTTATGATCGTGCGTCGTGGTGTGCACGGCAGGATAATCGACTCTACAACCACACGAAGTTGGCATCAGCAGTAGATACTTCCAAAAATTTCTAAAACGGAAAGTTTGTAGCGCAAAACTGGAAGATATGCTCAGCCTAGCCTGGAGCCTTAATACCCTTTCCGCCCAGAGTCCTGCATGGCAGGGCCGCGAAGAGCTCTTTGTCGCAAGCCTGCCAGGCACAAGGCGGCATACGAAGAGCAAGACAGCTTGCGGGCATGTTTTGCCCACTGATAGCACACTTTGTGCCTCCATGATGATCACCGACTGCCAGGCGAATATCATCTTTACGATGTTCTTGCCCTGCAGGCCAAGCTACGGAAAATAGAGGCGAACAGAACGCTCACGTCCTGACGTTTGCTTGAACTCTTGCCGAAACCACATCTTGAAGCTGTTGCAGTCGCTTACGAGGGGAAATGAGACGGACGGATATGCGATTCAAGGCCCAATAGAGGAGGGGAGGACAAGGGAGTGGACACCACCGGAGTTCCAATCCAAACTCCAAACAGAACTCCGTGTTTCGGGAAGAGGGTCCACGACATGCTTTGCAAAAACGGCCAAAAACAAACGCACGAACACACACACACACATCACATATATATATATACACACACACAAAAAAAAACAAAACCCTAAGGCATCCTCCGAAAACCTGAAAGGCCGCAGGTCCGCAGCCGCGGCCGAGATTTGGCATGTTTTTGGCACTGTTTTTTAATTGGTTTTGGCAGTTTTGGCATTTACTTGTTCCTGCAAAGCGTTCGTGTCCACGCTGGCACTCCTGCACATTTGTTCTCGAGCCTTGGTCCGAGTGGGTGCGAACAGAGGGTTCTTGGCAATGGTGTTATGAGACTGAATTCAAGCTCAGCAGGGGCTGGCGGATGTTCAAATATGCGTAGTCATGAGGCATAGGCACAGGCTGCATGTATTGGAAAGCATGAGATACAACCAGCAAGCACATTCATGCAAACACAACACCCATAAAACTCCAAAACTACTCTCAAAACACACACACACACACACACACACAGAGTGCAAGCAAACTCGTGGCAATCGAGTTGTTACGTTTAAACTCAACAGTTCCTGGCTCTAAGGGGTCACCTTCAATCAACACACCCACAGACAAACACTTACCTAGCACACACAGCTAGAAGGGTAACAAATACAATGCAGTCAGCAGAAGTAAACGAAACAGAGACAGTGCAGAGTGGAACAAAGCATCCTACTCGACGCAAAGCAGCACGAATCATGACAACACTCGAAAAATGCAAAACAAAAAAGCACCAAGCCCAAACACGAAAACCACACGAAGAAAAGCAGCACTCGCACAAAAAGAATGCAAGGGTTTCGGTATTCTCTCACCTGCCTCCACGCATTGCCGCCTGAGCTCCTTTTCACGCTCGGCTTCCTGAGCACAGCTCAAGCCTTTTGAGAACGTGCAAGACAGCTGATTCACAAGCGCTGGTCCTCGATGGAAGCTGATAGAAAAAACTTCTTCACGGCAAGGCCTTGCGCAGATCCTAACTTGCGGATGTTAACTTGCAAAGCCCTCCTCTTGCGGACGCGTGGCCTTCCCCCACTTTGTACACCACCGCCGTGGACCCTTCACGATACTGCTGCCACGGCCATAAGAAGTGCAGGCGGTCCAAACCAAACGCAAAACTGCAGCGCCTTTGCCCAGGACTCCAGCCACGTCCAGGCTAAGTGTGACCTTCCGCGGTGGTGGTGAAATGAGGTATGGCAGGGGCAGTGAGGCACAAGAACCGCGCAGTGGTCTCCTCCCTATCCTGGCAACATCACATCGCTCTGGGGCTTTCAAGATCAGGACCAACTGAAAACACCACAGGGCACGGCAGGACTGTAACTCCCAAAGCTACGCAAAAGCGCGGGCAGGAGTACGGCCTGCCACTGAACGGAAGTCAACTCGTATCCTGGATGAGGACTTGGCACGTAAGGACTTCGGGCTGGGGTTTTCAGGTAAAGTGTACTACCTATAGGCAAGACAACCTTTGATTGTATAGCCACGTGCCTTCTCCGCCCGGCGTGGACAGAAATGAGCCCATCCCGGGCCGCAAGGAAGGCGCGTTGATGGAACAAGCTATGGACAAGAAAGCTGCTGAGGAGCCCAAGTGGCGGAGTCATGCAAACGCGTACGCAACACATGTCAATGTGGCACAGGTGCATCCTCTGAGAGTGACAACAGAGCGCCATGAGACGTCTTTTTCCTCTCACTGGCACGCCCATAGCTTTTGGAAGGCTTCTTTTGCGCCTGGACGTGGCCAAGCTTGCAGTTGAGATGCAGTTTTGGTAAACAATCCGCAAACAACTAGGTTCGACGCGGGGATGCGAGCATTTATCTGGATGGATCAATAGGGCCAGCTGCTTCCGCGACATGGGCTTGCCTGGCGGCAAACGTGACGGCAGGGAGGAAATCAACAGCAAGCACAGCCTTGCCTCGGAAGTTTGCCATCATTTGTTGCAGCTGTTGAACTGTTTGCGGAAGCTCATCGCGTCGGAAGAACGTTACTGGTCTTCGATGCTGCCTTGCTTGAGCAACAGCTCGCTTGTGCAAAGTCTCACCTTCCTGGTAAGGGCGCTACCTAGACCCAGCGCATGGTCTTGGATTCTGTCAGGCTTGATATGTTTGTAATAATCACGCGAGTCCCTGTCAGAAAAAATCATCTAAGCTCACAAATACTGGCAGTGTATCACGTCTGGCCGGCCGGTATGAAGCCGTGGAGCTCAGAACCCAGTGAGGAGGAGGAGAGCTTTCTAATGCTTTCCATCAGCAGCTTGGCCCCGGCGATCATCCTGCAACACAGGTGCGGAAAGTCTGCATGGGATGCGCTCTTGAATGTCAGCCAGCCGCCACTTTACCACACCTACTCAGGCCATAATAAATCCCCAGATGGTCTCAAAGACATTCCTCGGGCCTCAGCCACCAAGCCGTGAGCAAACTGCCATACTTCAGCAGCTCTAATCAACCACCCACCCCAGTTATGAAAATGCCAGGCTCACCCATCTCACAAACTTTGAACTGTTAAAGCTAACGGCCTGTGCTGCTGCAGTTGGCTCCCACTTCGACTTGTTGAGGCCAGGCCGTCTTTTCGCATCCTATCATGTCCTATCATGTCATGGGGATCCGCCGCAACCCAAACACCAAAAACGCGAATGCCAACAAACAAACCTGCGGGCTCAACCCACCCTAAGCTGGATCGCGAGGGTGGCTCATCTTTGATTTTTGTACCCGCGACCAGCTTTTTGGCTGCGGGCCTGTTCAGCTCTAGTTAGGGCCGTACCTCACGCAACTGAGAGATAACCTGGTATGTTCCGTTTAGGTGGGTTTGGGGCTCAGGGCAACGGAGAGAAATACGAACAACATCTACAGGCAGGCAGTGCCAATGTTGATCAGTCCTGGCTGACCACACAGCTGTGCGAGCAATTGGTGATCCAATTTCTGACAAGCTTCCAGCCCCAGATGTCGAAACTTCCCACGTTGAAAAAAAGTGTCTAACTCGCTTCTTCGAAAGTTCATGTCAACACTTGCTCCGCTGTCCTTGCGAAAAAGGACTGCGCCGCACGCTGCAGGTCATCGCACTGCTTCTGCGCCCATAGAAGCACTTCGCCCAAGTATGCCTCTTCGAAGTGCTGGCGCAGATCTCGTTCGCGATCGAGCTCCTCGATTGCACGTCTGACGTCTCCCTGCAGCTGGATGCAACGCAGCCTCAGCCGTGCACTGCTCACAAATCGAGCGGCCAAACTCTCCGGGCAACGAGCGATTTCTTGTTGTGACTCTTCATCGAAAGTTATTTTTCTTGGCACAGAAAATGTCAGGACTAGTCCCGCCTGTGTTTTGGTCCTTGCTAAATCATTGCAGCGAAAGCCCACCCAATATGTCAGTTGTTTTCGGCCAGCATCCATCTTTTTATTCGGGTGAGGGGCGTGTTTCATGGTAGAGGGAAGCGATTACTGCCACGACTAAAAACAACGAAAGCGCCCTACTTACACCAGCCAGTGGACAAGAAATGCTGCCAAACGCCACGGCACATTGGGGCACAGCTGGGGTGCTAGCATGCGGCTACACACGTCTTGGGCCATGGCCTTGCAGACGACTTCAGCTGCAGGACCGCCTCACATGCAGCCTGGCATTGACCGCACTTGCTGCAGCGCACTGCCCAGACATCTAATGAGCAAGCGGATGGAGGATGATGAGTAGATCGTGCTCAGATTGCTCAGAACTTTACACGGATTAGCAAGGCGCTTCATCTCAGCTCCAGGCCAAGATCTTCTGCACGGAGGTGCGCGGGTGCTGCAGTCACTGGCTCGGGGTTTGCGCCTTGACATCTGCACGCTTGAAATGAAAACGAGTGGCACCGCCACATCTGCGGCCCGAGGGGCTGCTCAGATCCATGCTTGGCCTTGGGAGTAGTTGGGGCCGGGCACATCTGCTCCGGCTTCAGGTCATGAGGTCTACGGCCTTTGGCTTGCGGCTTGTGGGGGCTGGGAGCGCTGCTCGCTCCCCATTTCGGATTGTAGCTGTGCAAGAACAACCTCTTAGAAAGCTGACCCATGTCCCTGTGACATCTAGAGAGATCTGAAGGGGAAATTATGACACAAACGAAGTCCCTTGGTCAATTCAAAAGGATCACACGCTGCGGTGAACCCACAAAGCCCCCGATGCTTTGCTGGCGGCATGCTGGTTCCAAGAGGGAGCATCTGACTGCCCACCGTCGCTGCGCGGTACACCGGTACTTCCGGTGGAGGGCGAGTCATCGCTCGTCTCTCCGCACCTCTGGATCTGTGACTCAGAAGACGTGGCTATGCATACCAGAAGAACAGCATTAGAGGGCTTACCAGCCTCTGAGCATTGTTTGGAGTCAGACTACAAGTGGACGAAAGAAAGACTTGCATCTGGCAGCGTGCTCGCAGATGCCGAGGTGCTGCAGCCGGAAGCCATCGGGAACTGTTGTCTGCCGCGGAAGGGACCATTGGTGCTGCCTTGGATTCCAAAGCACTACAAGTCTCACCTTGACGCTGCAACTGCTGAACATCGTGGCTCCCACACAAAGCACCCCCGCGCCGGTCCTCTCCCTTCAACGACCTCTGTCAAGAGCGTTTGGACACATGCCACGCCCTGTGCGGCAAGCTCTTCTTTTTGATGCGTTCCTTCATCCGTATTTTAGCAGCCGGCTATCGCTTAGCGTGCTCATCAGGATTTTTGAGTGCATGCCACTTCCGAGCCAGAATGCTGTCCTTCGGGCATGTGCCGCATGAAGGTCCGAAAACCTGCCGCCCCTTTGCTCCTAAACATGACCCCAAGTCATCTGGCCCGTTAGGGCATGCGTCACCCCCTCAGAGCACAACCAGTGTCAGCCCCCATCCCGCCCCCGCGTCATGTGTTTTTTCCTTTCCTCGGACATTCCAACAAGGCAGCTGCGCGAGGACCCGGCTCCGCGGCGACGCAGGCCCTCCGTGCCCGCAAATTCCCAAACCACTCAATTCAAGTACCGGGCCCAACATCCCCATACCATTCACTCCTTCCATGCATGAGCAACAACGTCTTAATGTTCCACCCGCATTCATCTAGGGGCCCGCTATAATGAAAAGTTTCCGGCTTATTCAGGATCTTGGGCCTCTGTTTGGGGGGGTTCTCTATAATGAAAGATTTTCCTTAAAATTGTACATTTTTTAGGGCTCTGAGGTTCAAAGTTCTCTGAACTTCTTCCTGAGCCCTAAACCTTCCTCTTAGACCGCTCTCCTCCCCTGTTCTGAATGTGCATAAGTATTATAAATATTGCATGTCAAAATATGTATGTAGTTTCCAAACAGACAGCGATCCGGAATACTAATTTCCCCCAAACAGTCCGGGAGGGAGCGGGGGGGGGGGGGGGCTACTTTATTAAAGCAGGTCCAACATCAAGCCGGAAACCATGGAAGTTTACAATATGCGCTGCAAAGGATGTGCAAGCAAGCATCAAATCACCCAGGTACTGGGTGCTCGGGAGGTATGCCGAATAGCCCTCGCCGCAAGAGGCAAAGTACGCCATGGCGAAAGCCAAATTCGTAAGGAAACGTATATTGCCAGTTGGCTTAGCTCCATGTGGCCAGTCAAAACTTTGGCTGGCCAAAGTACGGCTTGGCATGCAGCCTTGTAAGACTTGACACCTGCGGCTAGGGGCCGACAGCTTCGGCATGACACTTGCGGGCATGAGTTCACTAAGCGTTTTTCATGGATTTCATGTTGGTTGAGGGTTTGGGCCTTCGGGCTCGGCAGGGTTTGGGATTTAGGGCATGGGGTCTGAGGTCTAGCCGTGGAGGGTCTGTCGAATCTGCTGGTAAGTTATTGGTCTATCCAACATTGCCTTCTGGGGCTCGCTGTTCAACTGGCTGACCTGCAGTCCAGCCTGCTGGAGGATCAGGGAAGATGGTCGTCTTTTGCTTCGACCGACGCAACGGATCTATGCAACGGGTGAAACCATGGAACTGCCTTGGGCAGTTGGGGCTTCGGCTGATGCACCTAGACCTACACGGGCATGTCGCGCCCCTTCATGTGAGGAAGTCTGGTAAAGTCCTTGCACCAGGCTGGGTGCAGCGGGTGCCAGGGAAGATGCCGGTAGGCACAGGCCGGATGGGGCACCAGTCGGCAGGCACCCGCTTCAGGGCTGCCCACAAAAGTCGCTTGCAGCTGAAGAAGGAGACTTCGATGTGACATTGTAAGGTGCGGAAAGCACCACTTCCATTGGGCGGGCGGCGGCGCATCCGGGCCGTACACAGGGATGTGTTTTGGCATGGAAATCGCAAGTCCGGGCATCACTTGCCATCTAGCTTCCCCATCACTCGACCCGGCCATTGCCCGGAGCGGCTTCATGTCCGGGGTGCCCCAGAGCGATTCCGCTAGAGTGGGGGCCCATCCCAACTTGGCCCAGTCTTTCAGTTGCTGCTTATCTCTACCATAAGCATGGACGAGTGGGGGCGGTACCCCACCGACTGGAAACCATTAATGTTGCACCCGGTTTGCTACACTAACCCTCTATAATGCGATGTTGCGAAAAATTTTTCAGGATACTCCAATTGTTTGGGGGCACCCGCAATTATGCGAAGTTGGCCGGGCGGGGCGATTTTTCTTAGGGGGGGGGGGGGAATACTACTCATACTACTACTCATACTACTCATACTACTACTCATACTACTCATACTACTACTACTACTACTACTACTACTACTACTACTACTACTACTACTACTACTACTACTACTACTACTACTACTACTACTACTACTACTACTACTACTACTACTACTACTACTACTGCCATACCTCCAGGACCGACCCCGCCGGCACTGATTAGAATACCAAAATTGTTTGGGGGGGGGGGGGGGCCCTAGATACTAAACCGGGTGCAACATTAGCCATGAACATAGAGGGTCCAGGTAGCCATCCAACTTGACAAGCTACCGTGGCCAGAGCAGCGACACATGGTAAAAATGCCTGCTCATAGCATGCCATTCCCCACACTGCGTATCCAGGGAAGGCTTCTTTCCAATCCTCCGGAGCATCAACCTTGGGCGCAGGGCGCCCACTAATTTGTCCTCCAATATGGCTCCAATGCAGCGGCATGGACATACCGACCTAACAGCATCCATGCAGTGGCAAAGTCGAGAGTGGAGGTTGCTGTGGCCCCATAAAACGGTGTCCCTCTTAAGAGGAGGTGGGCTTGTGGATCCGCCAAAACCGCAGACTCCGAGCGCGTTCCGAAGAGTCGAGCAGTTCCCTCCACCTTTGTCATGACAGCCTGAATATCAGGCTTCGGGAGTGGGTGCACTTGGGCTCTGAGCTTCGGATGAATGCGACAAATCCTCCATTGGCATCGAGGTTGCGCTCTGTGCAGAGGAGAAGCTTGACATGTGGGTCGGCCGATGGAACATACACCTTGGCGCTAGGTGATCGGGTGTAAGGATCACTAGTCGAGCCACCAGCCTGAGGGTCTAACTCTCGTACAGTGTTTGCACTCGTTGCACCCTGCCCTGATGGCATGGCCAGGGTCTGTAGTCGCTGCCATGTCGGGGCTAGTGCAACTAGTTCTTCCAAGTCCCAATCACCTGTAAAGGCCATGTCATGATCAATCAGGACCCAATCATATTGTGGGAAAGCCGCAACGAGGTAGGGGATGGCCATAGCGCCTGCCCAGGTATAGTGCATACCAGCAAGGCCAACCCAATTGAGCTGCAGGAAATGAAAAGAGGTGTCTCACACTGATCGCTGTACCTCCTGCAGGTCCTTCTTGTTGCTGTTTGCAAAAAGAAGGGGAAGTGCCCATAACTCTTGAAGGGCTTGGAGTCCAAACATAGATAAATTGTGTGGAAAGCATCACCAGTCATGGCGTGGAGTTCCTGCCACATTCGGTTCAATAATTGCTCGATTTGGTCCTTGGTGAGGGGATTTCCCTGTCCGACAGCGTGCAAGGTAGACGCGTCCCAGTCTTGGTTACCAGGAGCGCCACCTTCCCAGCCAGGGACAGAATTTGTGGTCCAAATGCTGTCTAGCTCCATGTGCGAGAACTGGGGCTGCAGTGGTGGAATACACACAGCAGGCGCGCGCAATTTCCATGCAGTTGCCCTCATGTGTCAAATGGATGGTGACACTGGCGAAACTCGAATCTTGTGAGTTCGCAGCACTCACATCTGCCGAGGGCATATGCCATGGGGGGGGGTTGGTGTACCCTTGCCATCATTCATGGCTATGCAGACTAAGGGTAGCAATGTATCTCACAATCGGGCCTCACGCTTGAAGACATGTAGTGGAATTTAGGTACGCAATGTACGTAATTCTGGGTTTTGCGATGTGGGGACTCTGGCAAAAATCTGGCAATGTTGCGAACAGCTACACAGCGGCCAGCGGCCGTTGTGAAGGGCCAGTGCTTCATGCAGGTATCTTCAATAAAGGACCCGTGCTGATGGTAGCACGATACAGTGCGACTTACTTCAAAACTTCAAGCTTCCAACACAGCGCTACATGATCCTTAGTCAACACCAAGAATCTGCGTGACTTAGCCGGAGATTGTTGTAACTTCTTCCAAAAGTCTACGCGACATCTGGCCCGGCCTTGTTCAACCACGTAGAAAACGACATTGACATGCCGGAGCGCTGAGCTAAATTTCTAAACCCTTCACCCTTGTCAGGCTTCATGAACGTCCAAAGCCTTGCAAGGCTCAGGGGCAACTAGGGCTCATAGCAAAGATCTTCCATGCCTGCAAACACTAACGTGCGCTGAGATGAAAAGCCGAAAACAAGGTTGACCTTCCAACAAAACATGCAGCCAGGGTTAACACACACAAATCGTTTTGGGTCTGATTGGTGTCTGACGCAACAGGAACGACAGCTGATTATGATTGGCAGGAACTCGGGCGGTTTTGGGTTGTCTGTTGACTGTTTTGACGTCTTTCTGATTCAATCGGATTCGATTGGGATCTAAACAAACTGCCCTGGGAAAACCACTTAGGTTCGAGGCTCTCAGTTCTGCATGGTGATCCCCTTCAAGGCCTCATCGTGGAGTGCTGTACTTGAGGCAAACTCCAAAGGGTTTTGGTTTTAGGCTAAGGGTCATGAGCTGGTGGCCCAGATGCCCTAAGAGTCTCCGATACTAAGTTCTTTTGAGTTTTAGGGCTCAGGGATCCTACACATGAAGCCCTGGTGACCCGAATCTCCTCTACACGCTGAACTCCCGACTCAACAAGGCCAGGAGACCTGCTGGGTCTCCACATCAGCAACTGCATGTCTGGCAAGCTGCCTAGTTTTCGTTTTGCGACCATGCCCCTGCGGCATTACGTCTGGAGCTGTCAGCTGCAAGAATTGGCTTACTCATGAAACCCAAGCAGCGTGCACCCTTCACTTACAGAAGCAATAAGTCCAAGGTGTTGGGCCCCACACCCTAAAGTCCTGGAGTCCTGGAGGGCTTACAGGCTTCAAAGGCAAAACGCAGGCAGAGCAGTTTCCTTCCTAATCTTCTTGGCCTTCTTTCAAAACGCAATAGCCCATCTGTGTAACAGGCATGATTAACCAAAAGAATCCAGGGTAGGAAGCACAGTGAGTGGATGTGAATAAACACACGACTCGCATCCATATGCTGAAGACATGAACATCGCAGCTTGTATGAAAGAGACAGACATGCATCATCTGTCGACCACCCACAGCACCACCGACTTGTCAAAATGGCTCTACTGCATGCAAGTCGTAAAGTGTCCAGAACATAAACATGCTTCTGAGTGTTTCGTTCTGGAACTCTGTACATGTTGTGCATGGCCGCTCACGGGGCCAGCTTAGCCAAAGACACGATTTCCCAATTCAGGTGGCATCACGCTCATGACAATACTTTCAATGGCGGTAGCGACTTGTAAGATGATGTTGGTTCAGTTGAGCACCCGAAACTTCAGAGGTTACCCTGTCAGAACAAGAAAATGAGCACACAAAAGATTCAGGAATCGCAGCATCAGGTCATGTCAAAAATTGATTCGCGCGTGCGGTGCCATGCCTAGGCGTGCAAAAAATACACTGACTCTTCTTCGCCCGGCACATGTGAATGCTGCCGCACCGGGCGGAGGACAAGGGAGAGGAAGCCGATCGCGCCGGCCGCACAAAGGCCCAGTGAGAAAGGCGTCACCTTCATGGGTGACGCCGCCGCAGCTGTCGAGATAGGAACCAGCCACTGCAGATGGTTCTCCTCGGGCGCCCGCTTCCCCTCCCTCCTCCTCTGTGCGATGCGGACACCGTCACTGTCGCCGAGGCTGTCGATCGGCGCTGCGATGCCTTCAGCGTCATGAAACGCCATCGGGATGAAGTCGAAATTGAAGACATCCGGCTGCCCAAGGTGCAACACTGGCTCTCCATCCGGGATGTTGAGCCAGGAGAAGGGCGGCTGATTGTCTGTTGTGGGGCCAGAGCGCGCCCATGCGATGCCATCCCAGCCCTCTCCACCAGGAACAGCCTCGGTGACCTTCAGATCCACAGCGCCGAACAATTCGGGCCTGTAAGGGCTCAAGTCGCCACGCGCCATGATGGCCTTGCTTGGATCGCCATGCGATTCAGGATCAGCCTGGTAGTTGTTCGAGCCCATGACGCGCTTGAAGGCCTGCATGGAACCCCTGGCCTCAGGCGCATCACGTCGGAAGATCTTCGCGCGCGAGCAATTCATGTAGCTGTTCTCGGGTCCCATCCTTTCGACATGCCGCGGGTAGCCAGCTGCCTCGTAGATGCCTGCATCATACGGGACATTGTAGGAGGAGAAGTAGCCCTGCTTGCGGACCACAGGCGTGACGTCCGTGACCTTCACCTCGCCTGGGATCTGTTCCGCGATGGTCAGGAAGCCGTCCTCAAGGCTGCTCTTGCTGGCACGGTCGAGGGTAATGGCGATCCACATGTTGTTGTAGGTGCCGGAATTGTGCCTCGAAAAAAGCTTGGCCCAGTGTGGCCCATCCTGCGCTAGGAAGTTCGACACAGGCACCCGCTGCCAAACCATGAGCGCCTCGGGCCGCACTTTGTCGTAGAGGCTGTTGTTAAATATCGCATTCGTCGTTTCCATCACCACCATGCGCTGCAGCGGCAAGGTGTAGAAGTCATCCTTGCTGTACAGATAGCCGGGCCTGGATGAGAAGGCCACCTTGTGAACTGGCCTGCCTCTGATGGCCCATGTCACACGTTTGTAGATTCGAAGCATGTTGTTGTAGGAGGTCCAGGTGGTGTGTCCCGCACGCACTGCATCCTCGGAGTAGGTCACCAAAGCCGAGCAGGACACACCCTTGTGGAACTCCTTCATAAAGTTGGCCGCGTCCAGTGCGGCCCAATTCACGCGCTTCTCCTGGTGTACAGCCGGCTGGATGTCGTACATGTCCCCAGAGGCAAGCAGCAGCAGCATATCTGTCCTCCGCAGCTGCATAGCTGTCGTGTTTCGTGTCGCCGCCTGCTGCCCTGCCAGCAGGCCGTCCGCCTGGGCCATGAGACGGCCGACTGTCTGCCAGTATGGTGACGCGTGGTTCTCGGCAACCTGCTGCCGCACCCATCGGTCGTTATCCTCGATAAATTTCCGGACCCTCCCGCCCTGCGCTGTCCAGGCATGCCGCATGGATCCCCCAGCGTGCACCGACACTTGACCGAACTGGGCTTGCAGCCAGGAAACGTAATGCTCGAAGATGTGCACCGAGGTCATGTAGCCTTCCAGGAAGCCCGCCGCGTAGGCACCCTCGAGAGTGGCCTCTGCCTGCATGTGCAAGTGACCCCAACCCTCGAGCTGGACATGGTCCTGAAAGGCGGCATACGTCCCACTAAGACCCTTGCCAGGCTGCAAACCGCCGTTGCCATTATAGTGCCACCAAACTAGGGGTGTGCCGTTGGGCTCAAACGGCTTCTCACAAACTGCCGTCCTTGGAGCCAGAAGACGACTTGTAGCCATGGCAAGCACTGATAATTTCATGGCGATAAAGATGTCGGCCTCCACAAATACACTTGTTCCAAAATGGCTACACGGAACTTCTGTCTGAATCACTGAAACGGACACCTGATATGAGTGGCATGCGATCACTACTACCCATCTTTTTTAATAAACCACAAGGCGTTAGAACATCTTGCGCCATAGTTCTCCAGCTGCATCATTCATCATGCGGCTTTGGCGACTTATAGGCCATGAGAGAATTCCTCCGAATCTGTTTTTCATTGTCGAGCCACGCAAGATTGTCGTCATTCAGCAAGACACAAGCCGGAGCCCGTTTTTGGGCTTCTGCTGTGTGCACGTGCGCTTGGAGCGCACGCTCTGAAGGATTCCCGAGCAATGCGAAACGCTTAAGAAACCCCTGAGCCGAAAACATTCAAGCATCCCCAAATGCTTGATGCGCGCGGGAACCCCTAGGCTCGCAGGGCGCCACTTTACTCAGATTGGTTCATGAGATCAGTGAAATACCTGCAGGGTTTAGGGTTTAGGGTTCATGAGATCAGTGAAATACCTGCAGGGGCAGGTTTTTTGCTGCCGACTTGTGGAGAACTTATAAACAGGCTGCATCTAACCTTAGATTTATCATGAACCCTGGCACCATACTTTTTTGCTACATAGCCCTATTATGGCAACTTTATCTAAGTTCGTTAACAAGAACCCAGGTGGGAAGCTCAAGCCCTAAACCCCCCCACAAAGGCCTACAACTTCAGGCGCCCACACTCCGAAAAATAACTCTCAGCCCGTGTCCTCACGCCCCTAAACCCTGAAAGGCCAACCCTGAAGCCTGCGGCCCTGGAACTCCTCCAACAATGAAGCATTTGACGGTTTAGAGTTTGGGGTATAAGGTTAGGCCCTGAACCCAGAAACTCTGGAAATCCTAGACCCGTATTCCCTAGGCCCAAAGCCCTAGGGGCCATTCTGCATCCTAAAACCAACCAGGGGCTGGCCCTTCAGGCGCAGCACGTCTTCTTGGGGTTTAGGGTTTAGGGTTTAGGGTATATGGCAGGATCCATGGCAACGAACGCTGTGCTCAGGGCTCTCTCTTCTACCATGGCAGCAAGAAGGAAGACAAACAAGACAAACAACGTACGTTAGAGTTGCCACTTGGCTACTTCCCACCGTTGATGTTTGCATGTTGCCTCCCAGCACGTGCCAAAACAGCAGGTTTCACATTATGTAGCCTCTCAACCCCTTGTTCGGGGGCGGCCCTCGGAAAGGGAGACTTTCAACAGCTCAAGAATGCCGCATCGCGGCATCTGGAGCCAAGGATACTACGAAAGGCTTCTCAGGTACTCCACGTTGCGAGCACCGAAGCCCTGAATCCCCATGTGAAGTAGGGTGTATGTTTCTTGTACCCCTAAAGGACACCCGGTATATACACTCACCAATATTAAAAGGGAACCGTATATACACTCACCAAAAACCACAATAAGGACAGGAAGAGCAACCATATTCACAAGAAGAAGCTCTCCTTCGGTTTAGCCCCACTCAGACGCCGCAAATGTAGCTGCACACTGTGCCGAGAGCCTCTCGGTTTTTTTGCGCTCAGGGTTTAAGGTTTGGGAGCTTTGGGTTTAGGTTGAAGGTCTAGGGCTGTCTGGTTTAGGCTTCAAGGTTCAGGGCTTTGGGTTAAGGGCAAACCCTCAAGGAGGTTGGGCCGTTGGATTTCCAGTTAAAGCTCAAGGCATCATAGCTTCATGGTAAGCGGACGCCCTCTCAGCAACTTCATTGGTTTGATCCCGTTGTCTGCTTAATCCTCTTGTATCAACTTCGAAAAGGTTCCCCACTACTGGGTTCTCGAACAGTGGTGTGTCCACAACAAATGTATTTGCCCTTATTGTGGCAGATTAGAATAAGTCACTTTGCAAGACAGTGGGTGCAACTTCTGTCGGCACCCTTCCCTGTCCAGTAACCTGAAGTCTTAAACCTTTGAATTTCCCCACAGCCACAGGCGAGCAAGTTTAAAGGTTATCCACTCGCAACTCATGTTTGGAAGGGGCCTCCAAACTGGCTTGAGTGAATCGAGGGTGTTCTTCAGTGATTTCTCTACTGCGTTCTTGTTAAGGAAGGCATTTAATTTAATTCAACTAACCATCACAGGGATCTTTAAGGGTTCCTTTAAGGGATCTATAAGGCTTCCTTGAAGGGTTTAGGGTTTATAGGCTTAGGTTACCATAATAGGTATGTACAGTAAACAAAAGGGTTTCCTTATTGTGGTAACTTAAATTATATCCTCTAGTGAGAACCACGTCTAGGAGGGCCCAGGGAAGTGCGTCGCAGCCTCGAGCTTGTTCTTCCACTGCCCAAGGCCCTCCATAATCGAATTAGAATTTATTGTAGTATATCTTCGTACATGTTAGCTACTCTACTCTCCTAAAATTGTAGTTGATTGTAGCCTATTCTAGTCAGTCTGTTACAGTCTGTTATAGTCGTTAGAGTCCGCTATAGTGTGTCATAGCATATTATAGTATGTCATCGTCCATTAAAAATGCATTGCCAACATCTCGAAGAGCCCAGAGGCCAAACGCCAGAACGAAGCCCAAAAAACCCCGAGAGGGTCCACACATTCCACACCCCGGACTGGCGGGGAAGGGTTTTTTTTGCAAAGGTGTGGCTCGGCCTTGGTTCTTGGTTCGGGGCTGAGAATACTGTAAATTGCAGCATTTCTGCATTTGCAGAGGCTGCAAATATTGTAAATAACAGCATTTGTGCGTTGCTAGAGCCTGCAGATACTGTAAATAGCGGCATTTCTGCGTTGTCAGAGGCTGCAGATACTGTAAACAGCAGCATTCGTGCGTGTCCAGAGGTCGCAAATACTGTAACTCAAAAGCCAGATGGGCATGGTGCCACAAAATCCAGCATCCAGACTGGCTTCGCCTTCTGGTGTCAAGCACCCCAAGCGCACTTCAAACAGCTGCCTTCCCTACTGCTGAGGGCGGCGCCAGGACAAAACAGCACCAGGGGACTGCAACACGTCAAACATGCAGACATGCTCAGAAGCACCCCTTGGCGCTGGCAAGCGCAGGCGTGTGTGCCCTTGCGGAACTCCTCGAGAGAACACCTACCCTACTTCTGAGGGCGGTGCGAAGACAACCCAACACTATGGGAATGCAACAACGGGCGCAGACATGACAAGAGGTCGCTTGTGGCTCGGTCACGCGCTTTCGTCAAGCTCGTGGACGGAAGGCGCAGCGATGCCCGTCAACCGACCCAGCCTCCCTGTAGCTAGCAGCATTTCCGAGTTTGCAGAGGCAGCAATTACTGTAAATAGCAGCATTTCTAGGGGACAAGCCCGAGCTACACCTCTGCGACCCCGGACTCTAAACCCTAAAGTCTCTCACCTTCATAGGAGCCGTCGTAGATCCTTTACAGGAACCCTTGAAGTATTGTTGTATAATATTTTTCATTGTAGACTATAGTAGATTATAGTAGGTTTTAGTTGATTATAGAATATTATAAAAATAACTTAGGCCACAAACAACCTGCGCCGAGTGGCCGCTGCCAGACTCGATCTCAGCGTCAGCGGCGTCCTCGCGGCGGAGCGCTCCGCCGCCTGGCCGCAGGCGCACGTCTGGGATGTCACGTCTGGGCGTAGTGTACTATAGCATTTTATGGGTTTTCTTCCAGTTAAAGGATTCTCGGCATATATACATATGTACATAACAGCGGCGCGACCGCCAAGCTGACAGCTGCGGAGCGCCCGCCGTGCATGGAAATCTGCGGCCCGACCGCCCACGTATCTATATCTTGGTATATCTTGGCACTAATGTTGTGTCCTGAATAGTGTACCCCCCCGGCATTGTGAAAAACTCAGAAAATGACTCAGCGTGTTCTGTTTGAGGAGGTCCACCGGAATTGTAATAATCCGCTTCATGAGTACTGTCAAACCCTCCCGCCCACCTGGGTTCAAGACCCAGCAGTTCGCAGTTCAAGAACGCTCTGTTTTTGGAAGCTGCCGGATCTGAGTGCTCGTGATGCATGTGACCTCAAGATAGCACAACAGAGTCATCTTATCGGGAGTGAGCGATGAGCCGCATCGTTCCAGCTCGGCCCCCTAGGGAGGGTGGGTGGGAAACAAAACAGAGCCCTCACCTGAGTAGCCTCGAGCAAGGTCAAGGCTCCGGCAAGGCTCAGTCCCCCCCGTCCCCCCGAGAACTCATTCGCTCGATTATTACTTCCATACCGCTGCGCTCTATTCACATCAATAATCCGCTTCATGAGTACTGTCAAACCCTCCCGCCCACCTGGGTTCAAGACCCAGCAGTTCGCAGTTCAAGAACGCTCTGTTTTTGGAAACTGCCGGATCTGAGTGCTCGTGATGCATGTGACCTCAAGATAGCACAACAGAGTCATCTTATCGGGAGTGAGCGATGAGCCGCATCGTTCCAGCTCGGACCTTTACTCCCCGTCCGACTCCCCGCTATCATGGTTGGACAAAGGATCCAACGAGTCTCGGTCACGGAAGCATCTGTCACACAAGGACTTTACCGCACGTTGATCCCGCATGCTTTGGTGAGCGAAACTGCTGAAGGCGTAAGGCCATCCGCACTGCGTTTTCCACAAAGCCGGAGGGACCAGCCTCTCATTCCTGAGAGTTTTGTGCAGCACTCCGGATTCTAAGTTGACAATGTTGGTTTCGCTGTCGACCTTCTTCTCCAGGTCGCTCACTCGCTTTCTAAACTGAGCTTCTTCTGCCAGTTGCCCTTTGAGCTGGTCGCTTATCAGGCAGGTCTGGGCCAGCATATCTTTGAGGTCTAAAAGTATCCTCTCTACATCTGGCCTTGCCTGGCAGCGCATCGAAACTGACGTCATGGCCTTGCCAAACTCAGAGTCGAGAGCTTGCAAGGGAGCGTCACGGATGTATCGCAATATGGTTGGCGACGTCCAGCGAGCCAACAAGGAGATCAATGTCTCTCCCAATCCGATAGATGAAAAATACTGCGCCCCTGTGACTCTTAGAGAGTGTCCGCCAAATCGGCGCCTCCCTGTAGCGTCATGCAGCACTGATCCTGTCCTCCTGGCAAACTCCTCAATGGTGGCTACCATCTTTTCTTTCGTCACTGGCTGCCCTTCGCAGCTCGGGAAAACGGGGAGCTTCTCGGGCAAAGGATCCCCGAACTGTTTCAGGAGGAGGTCCATGTGTCTGCTCAACCTGTGGTAAACACACAAGTTTGACGCTGCCCTTGCACAAGTGCACGCCCAGGTACGTGAAACCGACAAAGCTTGTGTGTCAGTCTTTGAAGCCGGGAGAAGTAGCGTCGCAGTAAGGGCCTCCGGGTCCAAATGCAGGCTGCGGCACAGCGCCAATGAGAGCTCAATCTCCCGGAGCATGAAAAATGAGCCCCCATGGAGAGCTGCAACTGAGTTTATGGGTCCACCCTCAATCACTGACGTGGGAGTTTCGCTGCACTCCACCACTTTCGGCAAGTCGAGGGGAGCGGACTGTCTTGCCGGCCCGATGCCCCTCATCACGGCCCGGCGGGCTGTGACCGCTTCTAACGACAAGGCTTGGGTCCACATGAATCCCGCTCTGATGTGCCTCAGCTTGGCTTGGGAAAGATAATTCGGCCAGCTTCGGTAATTGCCTCGCCTAGCCATTGCCGAGATACACTTGATTTTCTCAGGCGTAATGGGCAGAAAAGTGTCATCGCGAAACCACTCGCTGTGAAATTCACACCAAGTCTTCCAACATGACAGCTGAGCGGCGGCTGAGCCCTGTGCAAACTCTACAGCTTCATATTCAGTCAGGGCGGCATCTTTATCCGTTGCCGCAGCCAAAGCGGCACCCCTATCAGCCCGCGAGGAGAGGTTAAGGACAGGTGCATCCTTTCTGGGCGCAAGGAGTTGTGGCCCCTGTGAGGAACGCCCTTCAGGGTCTGGACGTGTCCTCATGTCTGAGAAATCCCATTGCGCAAGAAACTGCGCTTTTCGTTTAGGCATCCCCGTCCTATGTCAGGGCCGCCACACTGGCTCCAATATGAGCCATCGCTATTGAAGGGAAAAACAAAATCGGGCTCAGGTCCCACCACGGTTACAGCTGCTATGGCATGCGTCCCAACGGGCTCAAGTCCCGCCAATTTGGGAAAATTCATACGGCCACCAAATACGAAAATCCCAAAATCCTTACGGGCTCAAGTCCCGCCAAGTGGGAAGAACAACATGCAATGTTGGCTGTGAGAAGACCCAAAAAAAAAACCTAGGAGGTCCACGCAGCCACAGCTATGTTCCAGCGTCGCGGCGTGAAGACACGGCTATGCCAGTCAACACGCCCACGCTTCTGTGATGGGTGCTCCCTCTCACAGCCAGTGGCATCGCGGCAAAGGGACACGGCCATGCCTGTCCACGATCCCATGCCCTCTATGAGGGGGTCCTCCCCCCCACAGCCAACAGGCATCACGGTAAAGGGACACAGCCATGCCTGTCCACAATCCCATGCCTTCTATGGGGGGTGCTCCCCCCACAGCCATCACACACAAGCGAAGCTGTGCGAAGCCTGATGAATTAAGGATGGACTTTTGGAGGGACGCTCTCCCCAGCCACGAGGCATCGCGGTAAAGGGACACAGCAATCCCACGCCTTCTATGAGGGGTACTCCCCCCACAGCGAGCACACAGAGTGAAGAGGTGAAGTCCTCCCAACTCCAGAGAATCCCAGCGGCGGCCTACAGGTACTGCAACGGCGATAACAGTCGCTCACACAGCTTGCAAACCGAAAACTCTGGGCTCGTGTCCCAGCACGCCAGCGTGATCTAAGTTCGCAAAGACTCGGCAATGTCTGAGATTGCATGCACCTACTGGGATCGGGTCCCAGCAGAATGTCTGGGCTTTACTTTGAGCCCAGCAGTTTCGACGACTGCGCCTCTGGAGTTGAACAATGCTTTTCCGATGGCGGCCTACGTCTGCTCGCCTGATTAGGGCGTTCTCCCCTTTCGCTTCAATTGCTACGCGGAGAACGATAAGACCTGCAAAAGTCCTCTCGCCGTTTAGGCGGCCGAGCCTCAGCTACGCCGCGCAGCTGACGTGGGAGCTGCCAGCTGGTTCCAGGTTCGTGCTTCCGTGACAAGATGTCCGCTATCCGATTGCTCATGCCTGGGATGTGAGATATCACATCGGGCCAAAAGGATAAATCAGCCATTTCCAGAGCAAGCTCTCTGGCTACGAGGTTAGTTGTGTGACCTCGTGCAGTGAAGGTGGACATCATTGTCAGAGCACTGATGCTATCTCCGGTGGTTTCCAAGGTGACACGGACAGTGCGCCAGTGGTGTTTCCACAGACGTAGGGCGACTAGGAGGCACAAAGCTTCCCAGGCTTGCTGTCCACGGTGGTCGCCCTTGGGGAACCCGAACAACCGCTGGTCATCAGCAGTGATATCATCGGCAAACCATGACACGATCCTGTGATCCAGCATGAGGTACGCCCCAAGACCAAAAGGAGATGCATCAAAAATGATGCGCACCTTAACGCCGGTTCTGCAGTAGGCCCGAAGCAGATATGTGCGGCACAGCGTCCCTTCATGCTGCATGACGAAAGCCTGGATCCAGTCCAGCGCGTGCCGGATCTGTTGGGTCCACACGGTGTTCTTTGGGGCACGCGATGTACTCGCAGAGTCATCCGACGATGCCAGAGCCGCCCATAGGCATCCCAGGAAAGGTTTCCAGGTAGGAATCATGGAGGCAACGTGCGAGCACTTGCCCGCGAAAGATCGCAGTGCTTTAATAGGCACCACGTTCTTGGAGAGGAATTGGTGTGTCAGGCACTTCAACTCCGAAATGGTGTCAGGCTTCACACTGATTCGAACACCGTCGTGGTTACAGCAGCAGGTGGCCCCCACCCACTGTAGCTCGTGGCCTCTGGCAGCCTTGTCAAACGCGAAGCCAACCCCCAGGGCACACCAAAAGTATATAAAGCCAGCAAAAACTCGATCACGTTCTGGGACAGTTCCACGGACTGCCAGCAGTGGATCATCCACATACAGCTGCAAGGCCGCCTCACCTTTCTTGAAGGTGCCAGCAGTGAGTCGTGCCAAGAGCGAAGCAATCCGAGCCCAAATCAACGGCGCATTTCGACTGCCCTGGGCGATCTGGAGGTAAACCAAGTATTTGTCTTTGTATTTGGCGCAGAAAAACCTCCTCTCGCGCTGGTGGAGTGGCACCTGCCAGAAGGCATCTTTGATGTCAATCACAAGGAGTTCAACTTGAGTAGAGGTCCAGCGATCATGCTTCAGGCCCCAGGCCTGCAAATCCAGAACACTGTTGACTGCATCTTGCAATCTGGGAAGCAGTAATCTCTGGCGCAAGAGAGCGCTCGCGTTTACATTGGACCGCAAGCAGTCCAATATCAGCCTTCGCTTCGTCCGGAGAAGGTTGCCAGCTTCGTCCCGCTTCTCTTTTACCAGCATGGCCAGCTTTGACAGAACAGGCTTCCCTCCGCAAAAGGTTTCCGCCTTGCTCACGTTGTCAAAGACTTGGACATAGCCCGAGGCCATGAAGTCCTGAATTAGCTTTTCTGCCTCAAGGTCGTCCACAGACTGATAGTTGTAGAAGCCTTGCTCGTCTTCCAGTAACTCTTTGGAATCGAGCACTTCCTCATAGGCATTTGAGCTGGTGGGGAAAATTCCACCGGGATCCTGGATGGGAATCTGGATCCCAGCAGGTGCCCCGAATGCTAGCCAATCGGCTGCCATGACGTCGGGGTCCTGAGCTGCCACCGCCATTGCCCGCAGCAACTTATGATTCAGAGAAGTGGTGTATCCTTCTTCCGCTGCAGAGACCTGGTCTGCTTCGAATGCGTCTTCAAGCCGTTTTCGGAGAACGTCGACGAAGGGCAATTTTTGTTCCATCTTCTTGCCAATGTGGGACAAGGCAGCCGAGGTGGTCTCTGGATACTCTTGCAGGAAGGCGTCCACGATGGCCCGAATTTTGGAGCCTACCCGCTGCAGACCTGCCAACTTGGACACGGCCTTGGCCGGATCCCTCATGCCTCCGATGGCCTGCGCATCTTGTTGATGGCGGATAGCTTTTTCGTGCGGTTGCACCTGACGAAGCGGAGCTTCCCGTACAATTCCGTCAACAACACGAAGCACTGGGTCGACCGAGCCAGGATTCGGTTGGGAAGACTTCTCCAGAAGGTGGGCCTCGTAGAGGGCTTGGGCAAGCATCCTGTTCGTTTGGTCAGGGAAACCATCCGGGAAGTCATTCAAATCAACCTTGCAAGCCATCAACATAGAAGGCTTAGCAGCGGGCGAGCCCGAGGCACCTTGGACAATGTCCCGGCGCACGACCCCCTTGGCTGACTGAATGCGTTGCCACTCGTCCAGATGATAAACAGACGGCTGGTCCTGGCGTTCAAGAAGGCTCGTGTGAACCCATGGGATGCCTCTTTGAAGCGCAATGCGAACAAGCTCGATCGCTCTTTGGGACAGGAGAGTGTCTTCCTGCACTTGAAGGCGCTCTTGAGCTGTCAAGCCTTTGCGCATGTAAAGCTCTGGGCCCCAGGCAAGTCGCAGCGGCTTCGAGCCTCCATCGCACCCATTTCCCGCGCACGAAAACGTTTCGCAGGGAGTGCTGAGCAACAAACCAGCCAAGTCTTCAGTCTCTGCTCGACGCTTGAGGTCATTGAAGAGGTTCTCATCGAGCAAGTCCCAGCCATTGAGCGCATCGAAGTTTTCACAAGTGGCCCCAAGCTCTCGTAACTTGGCTTGGAAACCGTTCATCCTGTCAGCACGCCCCGGAAAAACGTGCCAAAAATGCGGAGTGTCACATGGACGGCGGATGCGTTTGATGGCCGGACGCGGGTCAGGCAGCCCTGAAACTGGGCCACCTTCATGAGGCCCGGCCTGGCATCCAGCAGGCCCCGAGTCGGGGCCGTCTCACTTGGCAGTTTTTGCGCCACCTTTGCCGCCACCCTTGACTTTCCCTTTGGGCGTCACGTTGGCGGACGGCGGCGGCTTCGTGCAACTGTGCGCCCCATGTTCTGTGCTGAGGCAGAGGGAGCACTGGTGAACTCGATTGGCATCCTTGGCGCACCGACCGTACTTATTGGTCTCGCAGCATGTGCCTTTGTTGAAATCCCGGCACAGCTCAACACCACGGCGGTTCGTAACGTACTGGCCCTCGGACACGTTGTGCAGTCGCTGCTCCTTCTTCAACTTCAATCCGGGCTTCTTCTTGGGCTGCTGCTGCTGCTCGGGGGCACGGGTCGTGGAGGTTGTAGGAGCGTCACCTTCCACAACGCTGCTCAAGGGTGTTGAGCGGCTGATGACCAACAGGCAAGGATCCTCGAGCTCTTCCTTCCAAAAACGGTTGTCTTCGATCAAGGCTCGCAAAGCCCATTCCCATGGTTTGGCCGGATTGAAATCATGGGAGGTTCCCGCAGCATCCGCTTGCGCTTTGGCTTCTGCGCCAATTCTTCGGCATCTTTCCCAATGCTCTTGACGGGCACGGACGTCTGCCTGAAAAAGTAGATGCCACACGGTTGAGCCATATCGGGAGTGGTACTTCTTAAGCATGTTGAGGTATGCATCGCAACGTGCTGGAGTGAGAATTCCCAGCATCACCGCAGCTGCACGGAACACCCTGAAGCAACTTTCCCATTGCTCGAAGGAGCCTGGGCCTGCCATTTCGACGACTTGGAATTCGCCATTGGGCAAAATCTGCATTCCTCTGAGCTTCAACTTTTTCAGCAAGCGATACTGGTGAGGACCCCACACCGCCAGATCGACGTACGGCGGAGCCCCTGAACCCACCACTGCATGAAGCGCAGTCAATTGCTCTCCCGTAGGTTCTTCGTCGTGGGGTGGGAAATCACCGAGCGCTGTCTTGAATCTCTGATAAGCTTCGGCGATCTTTGTCCTATCCAGGAGATGCTCTTCAGCATCATTGGTCTGATCAATCACCGAAGAGAGCTTGATCTTCTTCTTTGGCGACGCAGCTGCGTCACCAGCGCTTGTGTTGCTGGCCACCGGTGGAGCTGCCAGTGACAATGTCCCGGACTCCATGCCACACGCTACTCGACAGGCCCTCCCCACTAGTCCAGCTTGACCTCGTTGTGCTAAACTGGGAGGATGGGGACTGCCATCAGCCGTTGGCACTTTCCAGTTTGTGAGTACAGAGTCGTACTCAGCCTGTGGCGAAATGCCAATGACTTTAACAAGAGAATCGTTGTTAACCCCTAGGAGCGTCCACAATGATTTGCGGACATCATCATCAGGCAGAGTGGCCCATTCAGCCGCTTGCCCCATCGTCTTGATGCGTTCGGCATCTTCCGGACTCAGGTTCATATTCTCACAGGTTTGCGTCAACAGCGAGATCGAGGGCCAAAATCGAAACGAAACAAAACAGAGCCCTCACCTGAGTAGCCTCGAGCAAGGTCAAGGCTCCGGCAAGGCTCAGTCCCCCCCGTCCCCCCGAGAACTCATTCGCTCGATTATTACTTCCATACCGCTGCGCTCTATTCACATCGAAAAAAACTCGGGCGATGCAAGATTTCGGCGAGGCTGTTGAATAGAGTTGTTGTCTAGAAATCGCTTCTGAACTGAGCCTGAGAGACCAAAGATCTGAGCCTGAGCAAAGGTTTAAAGCTTGAGGCCTGAGGTTGTCGGGCCCTAAAATCTTAAGTCTCCAGGCCAGCCCCAAAGCTAAGATTTCCTTATAACACGCTTTTTGTACCGAGGCCAGGCACTCAAATTTCAAGGGCGGGGGGGGGGGGGGTCTGGCTCTACATGATTGTAAAAGGGATGAGCGTGTATGAATTTTAAAGGGATGCATACGATTTGAAAAGGGATGAGTTTACATGAGTTTTTAAGGGGTCCATACGATTTTTGAAAGGGATGAACTTCTATGAATTCAAAAGGGATCCATATGATTTCAAAAGGGGTGAGATTGTATGAAATTAAACGGGATCCATACGATTTTAAGAGGGATGAGTCGTATGAGTTTAAAAGGGATTCAAATGATTTTAAAAGGGGCCCACATGATTTTAAAAGGGATGAGTTTATATGAATTTAAAGGGGGTCCATCTATCCCAACCAAGCCAGCCCGCAAAAAAAATATAGTTCCGGGGGAGCAAACGTTTCATATTATACGGCATTCGGGCAGCTACTGGACTACCCCCTTTGAAATTTGATATTTTAATTCCGGGGGAGCAAACCTTTTATATTGTACGGCATACGGGCAGCTTCTAGACTACCCCCTTTGAAATTTGATTGCCTGGCCTCGGTACAAAAGCATTTTATGAGGAAATCTTAGCTTTGGGGCTGGCCTGGAAACTTAAGATTTCAGGGCCCGACAACCCCAGGCCTCAAGGTTTAGGAAGCCTCAGCCCTTAGGCCTCTGGATCCAAATCCAACTATCCGAAGGAGCCGTTTTATCTTGTCCGGCATACGGGCAGCTTCTAGAACACTAAACAGGGAGATCCATTTGTTGCACGGGGTGGGGGGGGGGGGGGCCACACTACTCAGCAGACAACATTATTCTATTTATGGTTTTGGGGCTTACATCTAATATTGCAAAGCACCGCCGGTCTGTTTTCTGCCCCCCCCCCCCCCCCCGCCCCCTCTCAATGAACAAGACAAACGACTTCAGACTGACTGTTTGCTCATGTTTCAAAACAACCCTAAGTCAAAAAATATTTCAGTTCCCTGTTTTTAACTTCGAACAAGTTCTCGGTAAATCATTCCTATCTCATAGGTCGCTTTATATGTTGGCACTTATATGTCAGTTATTACTCCGCCCGAAACATGCAACTCTCTTATAACATGTGAACAAGTATGACAAAGTTATCAAAGATACAACATAAGATAACCCAAATTGTAACATGAGCTAACCCAACTTATAACAAGCCTATCTTGATGCGGCCCACATAGCCGTCTATTATAGCCGATTACGGTCTACTATAATAGCCGATTATAGTCTATTATAGCCTACCATAGGCTATTATAGCTTCTTGCAAGACACTCGTGCGATAGTGCACGAAGCCTTCTGGCACTGCCTGGGCCTCGTCTGAAAGCCGAAGGCTGGACCCAACACCCCTGACCCGCAAGCCTCGGCCCTGAAGGGTTTAAACCTTAACCCAACCCCAACGAAAGCCTTGCACTCGAACGGCACGCAATGCATCCTAGACCACCTGTGGAGAAACAAACAGTGCAGCGGTGCAGCGAAAGAGGAATCGAAGCCAAGAACCCGAAATACGACATTAAAAAAAAACGAAATGAAAGTTTGAAAGCTCTAGATCCACACACAAAGCTATAAATAGCCCCCCAAATAAAACCCGCTTCCACACTGCATCACGCTTGCAAGCATCCACTGGAACCCTTGTGTCCCTTGATTGCTTTCTCGATGTTGGTGAAAACCGGGAGTCAAGCTTGAGGCTCCCAACAGGGGCCAAAACCCAGAAAAAAAACAGAGCCCTAAAGCCTAGTTAAACACCTAAACCTTAACTTATTAACAGCGCGAACTAAAAAACACACACGATTATGCATAGAGCCTAGAGACACAGAGGGCGGCTAAAGGCCCAAGACCCTACAAGTCTTAAACGTTGACCAAGGAGCCGAATGTCCAACATTTCCTTGAACCCAAAACCCGAAAGGACCGCACTCACCCCGCAACAACCGCGAAGCCCCCAACACCAATCCCCCAATGAACGCGCCTGAAACTGAACCCTAAACTCCGAACCCAGTAAAGGAGCACGTAGGGGGTTTAGAGGTTTAAGGATCAGAGTTTAGGGGTTTCGGGGTTAGGGATTAAGGTTTACTGGTTTAGGGCTTGCTAAACAATGGTCTACAGTATGACCTAACCCCTAAAACCAGTTTCTATGAAGGATCGAAAAGGTCAACCTTTCGCCTCAACCTAACATCCCCATCTGCCGAAACCCTCAACCCTGGTAGGCTCTAAGCCCTGGATCCTAAAGCCCTCCTGAGTGAATAGAGGCATATTTAAACGTGAGGATTTGGGGCTGATTTAAGGCATCTTCCTGCAGAGTCTCTTGGTAACAAAAAGCCTCTTCACTCGCCGTAGTGTCGCGCAGGAACTCCTCCCCCTCCTCCTTGAGTAAAGAAGGCCCTAAACTGTTGACTTAGACCTTTATAAGAGCCTCTGGGCCTTTGGGCCACGCTCTACTGCAAGTGCTGTTTCTCAGGATTCAGTCATTGCATAGCATAGAACATCGGAGCCAGCCTAGGAAGTAGGACATCGATCTTGAAGCCGAAAGAATTTATGTAACTCGCAGAGCCCATGCAGCATCGCGTTGGTAATCAGACATGCATACATGCAATGTGTATATATGTATATGTGCATAAATAAGTACGAGTAAATAAATACAAATATACATATAAATAAATTATATATATATATATATGTATATGTATATGTATATGTATATGTATATGTATATGTATATGTATATGTATATGTATACATATATATATGTACACACAAGTAAAGGTACATCAAAGATAGATAGATAGTTGGATAGATAGACTGATTGATGGATAGACAGTAAGACTGACAAATAGATCAGATGGATAGATAGATAGAAAAAGAGTCAGATCTGGGTCGAGGCTGGCAAATACCTGAACACAGTCTACATGGATTTTCCGGGGCTTCACCTTCATGTAAGACTCGCCTCAAACCACTGCACAAAATGCATATGCATGCGTGCCCTGAACGTAAAAGACTGCATAGTTAGCACTGCGCCCGACCCGAGACTTAAAGCTCTAGTTCCAGAACAACACTGAAACCCCTGAGACTTCATGCCAAGCCTTCACCTTCCATATCAGCCTAAAGCCTAACCTCTAGATCCTACAGTAGGAAACTTGGGTAGTTAGTTCCCCCACTCTGTGGCAATTGGATCATATTTGCACTATAAATACATATTCTGCCCGTGATGTGACCACGAACATAGACTGTTACAGAGTGGGGGCAGCACCCAAGGAAAAACTGCCTATGCATGTGCGTCTATATATATATATATACAGATGTGTACGTATATTTGTTCTGTGCATACATACGTACATACATACATGCATGCGTGCATGCATACGTACATACGTACATACATACATACATACATACACAGATACATACATACATGCATACATGCATGCATACATACATACATGCATGTATGTGTGTAGTCGTAAATTTGCTTATATGTTTGTTTGTCTATTTATACATTTACTTAGAGTCTAGTTGTTTGTTTATGGGAGTTTGGATTCCCTAGCAACTTTTGCGAGACCTATCGGCAGCGCCTTCTCGGATGGAAGCGTGGTGCTGCTGCTGCTGCTGTGGTCTTCCTCTTTCACACTGCCGTCGTCTTCCTCTTTCACACTTACAGGAGCAGGGTTGGGGGTTCAGGGTTTCTGTTTTTGCAGGACCAAAAGCGATGTCACGATGTGGTTGTAGGTTCTGAGAGCTTGGTGCATTTCTGGATTTCCTAGCTGTGCTCTGTCTTCCCTAAAGAACCCAGCACTGTTCGAAGACCTCGTTAAACCGTAGCCTTACAGTAGGTCTCGTGCTAGTACTACTCAAATCCGGTGCTCTCTCGGGCATGGCTTCTTGGTTCTGGTATCAGTGGTGATCCTCTTGACAGTGGTGGTGGCACTTAGCGTCACCATAATGGCGACGGCGGTAGACTGCGCCATAGCAGGAAAGACAATGAAGTGCAGGATAGAGGGTGCAGGCACGTAGGTTCGGCGGCAAGTGGGCAGGCATACGCGGTTAGCCGATGATGTCAAGCAGCTACAGTAAACAGACAGACTAGAGGGTCCTGCGGCCAGACGAAAGTGTGGCTGGTGTCCTGCATTAAAGCAACAACTCTCACTTGCTCATAGGATCTGAGGCGTCCAAACTGTCCATGTCTTTTGGTGTTAAACCAGCAACCACAAATCAACCATTTTCCAAAATCGGTACCTATAGTGAGCGTCTGAACCCAAAGAAGACGGCTTGGCGTTCCAAAACTACTTGGAGGTTCATGGTACTTATTAACCAGTTATAACTGTACTTATAATTGTACTTCTAAGCCCCTTGAGTGCCCTTGTACGGTTACAAGTACAGTTATAAGTACAGTAATAATTGGCTAGTAGTATACTATGAACCTCCAAGTAGGGGATTGTCGGGCAGAACAGGGCAGGCTCGGAAGGCGGGGAACTCACAAAGCGACGTTTCGGGGGCTGCGAGGGTCAGTGAGTGGGGCAGGAAGGGAAAGACGACAGTTGACGCCTGCCTGCATCTTCATTGAACTTTCGTCTGTGCACCCTAAGATGGGCTTTGCGAACTCTGGAAGGGGACTCCAAGCAGGGACTAAGAGCCTCCCTTCCACAATGGATTAAGCTGCTTTGGGACCGTCTAGGATACTTTGGAAAAGTCGGAGAGCTAAACCTGCATAGCCCTTACTTACATTTCGGGGAAGGCGCGAGGACTGGCCAAAAGCCCCGACAGTACCCCAAACCCTAGACCCTAAGCCAAAGAGGGTGCCGCAGGGTAGTCGCAAGGCCTCATCCGGCTCCCAGAATTCGGGGTCTGCCTGGGCAGTACAGTATGTTGATTCTTGTGTTGTACTCAACTATGTTCTATCATATCATATTACATCATATCATATCATCCGGAATAATCTAACATAACCGTGCAGAATGTTATAGAATATTGTCTCATATTGTACCGCAAAATATTTTAGCATATCATATTGTACTGTACCGTATTGTATAACACTGCATAGTATTGTATGATACCACACTCTATGGTACTGTAGTCTTGGGTGTTATTGCAACTGTCGTAGATTAGACTATCGTAAGTTCAATAAAGTATAGTATACTATGGTCTGTTGTAGGATATTGGTCGTGGCAGCCCTTTGTCCGGCCTGTGGTCGGTACCGTCGCCGTCTCGGCTTACCTGAGCGGAGCTCGCGGATTTGTCGGAGACGTGAATGCAAGAAGTGCACTGCGGAACTGTGCCGGGGACGCAGTGACCAGGGAGGGTCTAAAACCCAGCCTGCAGCAAAATCCAGAAGTGACTCCACGTGCAAACTGCTGGCTCAACTAGGCGCTGGACTCATGCTGTACTCTGCTTCGATTGCGAACTCCTTCCCAGGACGGAGTCATATTGGTGAGAAGCAACTTCTAACAACAATGCTTGGGATATCTTGTGTGATGCTGCTGAGGGTCCGATCTCCGTGATTTAGGAGTCCGCGGCAATGGAAAGGCCTTGGCGACAGTGAAAACGAAAAAGTACTTAGGATCGCGGTTTACTCTGACTGCGCGTCCCCTTGAACGTCGAAACCTGAACTAGCTTGAACCCCGAACTGCCCATAAACGGTCTTGAGGGCCCTGGCGATTTCACTCTGGGACTCGGAGCCCTCCAAGGGTGCGACAGGATGAAGGGGTGCTGTCGAATCGGAGTTCGAGTTTAGCATTTTGGGCTGCGTTTGAGCAAGTCTGGCTGTGATGGTTAGCCACCGGAGCGCAGCCGGACTGGTCAGCATTCAAAATGAACAGAGGCAGCAGAGATCCTCAGGGCTTAGGGTTTTAACACGGCACGCTCAGGCTTTCGGCCTTTAACGCTTCGGGATTTGAGGGTTAGGTACACCAAAAAGCACAACCAAACGGTGATGAGAAAGCTCAAACTCAGAGCAACCGATCCGCCTCATACCCGCCGGATGGCTGCCACCTGGAGACGTTCCGGATGGTCAAGGTTGGGTTCAGGGTTTGGGCTTCATTAAGTTAGGAAAAGCAGTTTTTCGGGCCTAAGGTTTTGTGTTCAGACATTGCTGTCTGGGAGCATTGGCTCTGAAGCCTTAGATGGGCGTTTCATTCCTGCAATAGGTGAAGGCAGAGATGGAAACCTAGACAAGTACAACACATGGATAGATAGGCAAAACTCTGACCTCTTGGGGGCGTGAAAGAGAGCAGTGCCAAGCATCCTGCTAAAAGACACTCTTCAGAACAAGCGAAGCATGTGATGATTGCTGATACTCGAAGCTTAGTAATATGAAACCGCCCAAAAGGCTTTCGAGCAGCGACAACAACAAGCTCGCCCTGTTGCATCAATCTACCATACTACTTTACAACTAGGCTCGAATAATTTTACAACGACCATAGCGAACAGGTAGCTGTGACAGCTAGCGCAAAAAGACTTTGTGTTTGACAAATGAACAAGGAGACGCTGTCTACACGACGTTTCCACGCGCACATACCCATGCAAAAACGCACGAAAGTCTGATTCCACATGCACAGAAGACTTTGACCCTGCGAAAATCAATGACGAGACTCTAAACTCCAAAACATAATACCTTAAACCTCACACCTGGTGAAGCCCAGGCCACTTGCCTGTCATCCGAATCCATCGTCACCCAAAGCGGGCCCTGGACCAGCCGAATGCAACTTGGCTTCGTCTCACTCAGGATGTATGTCGAAGTACGCACATGGATGGCATGCGGTGCGGTGCAAGTGCCTCGGTCATCATGGACCGTGTGCCACTGTCTGCATCCACGATTTTGAAGCACCCCTGCGGCGCCTTGACCAAGCGAATCAGCGAGTCGCTCGCCTGCCGTCAGCAGACTCGTGAGGGAAGAGCGGTGAGCGAGCAAGCATGAAGAGAGTGGGTCAAGGGGGTGAAAAACAGCTTTTCGATGGTCGCCCAAAGCCGGAAAGCCCACTCCGGGACGCAGCAACTTGGCCAGCCAAGGAAGGCAACGAAGGCAGAATGCCCCGAGGCCGGGCTTTCGTCAAGTCTGCATCATTGAGCTGCGCACCCTGAGCAGAGAGGCCATCTGGGTTGTGCTTCCGGTATTCTCTGGTTTGAGTAGGCAAACTACCAGTAAGGCAATTGTGCGAATGTTGGTGCACATGGCGTCCAGAAAGCACACACCTGGAGAAAAGCCTAAAGGGCGCATTCCACCTGTCGGGGATGGACAGCTGTCCGATACTAAAAGATAGTGGAATGGGTGACCGTCATCAGCTGATGTCTGGAGATCAAGCTGACACAAGCCATCTTTCTGCATGGCGCCGCATCTGTTTCAGCGATGCTGTGGCCTCCTCCATTGAGTTCCACTGACAGAGACACCATGTGGCACCATGTGGAATCAATTGCTGCTTTGCAGCTCTGAAGATACTCCCGACACTACCCCTAGGTGTTCTGCACTACCAGCGCACGATATGACAGGTGACACCTGCGGCTGTTCATGCCGCCTGCTTGCATTCCAGCACTTGATGGATCTCATCTGCAATCAAGCCAGCTCGGGCAAAGAACATGGCGAATCCGACGAATGTGTCTTCGCCTGAGCTCATGGAGGCGAGACTGCTGCATGCGTAGCAAATTGTGTCGCTGTGAAGTCTCGCCGCGACCCGCCTCGAAAGCCATCCTCGGCTTCACGACCCTGGCCCCAGAGCCTTCCAGGCGCCTCGAACTTCACAACTTCTCAAGGTTTCAATTTCAAGCCAGCTCAGAAACATGCCAGCTCTGATGGCTCCTTGCAAAAGTTCTGAAGCCAGCCGGAGCACTTCCCCCCAAGGCACGCCCAAAGCAAAAACCCCTGGAGGAGCGCCGAGCAAAGCACCAGAAACCTGGCAGCCACATGAGCCCTATGCCAGTTCTTGCAGAAAGTGCGAATACTTGCGGATGCTACGGAGAATCCACCCATTTCCACCCTCTCTCACCTCGTCCCGTGGTAGTTCTTGTGCTTTCACCCCATCGATGGTTGGCAGCTGGCCTCGGGACCAAGTGACTGCGGCGCTGAGCTTTTCTACAAACTTCTTGAGATTCAGCCTTGCCATAGCGCTTCTTACTAACTTTAACTGACGTACGTGTAGCTCTTTACCTTTTGGTCGTTTGGTCAGACTCTGACTCGACATGTACGAGGTGTTTTGCTCTCCGAGGAGCAGTTGCGCGCTTCAGTTGTGCACTCCAGGTGCCTCCCTTGAGGCCTTGAGGCCCTGACTCTTGACATATCCAGTGCAGTCGATGACCCAGTCCCATTCTTCGGGCAAGAATTCCTGAACAGCTTGGCTTCGGCTGTCTACAGTTCTGTTTGATGGCTGCTGAGAAGCAAGGCGCGGTCGTCTCATAATGTGCGACCGGCACCGAACCCAAGGGGGGGCCCAGCCTTGTCTTCTGTCCGCTCATGATGTTCCCCCTGCTGCCCCCCACCAAGTTGTGATGTTGAGGGTTGCCCACACCGCTCCTCGCCCACGCTGAACCCACATCCATCGGACCTCTCGTTTTTTGGCAGCCAGCTCTTGGTTTTTATTTAGCAATTGCCAAAGACTCCAGAGCGCAAATTCCCCTGACCCTCCCACCCCTCTTCATGTAATGCCAAATGGTGTTGCGCACGGTCCTTGAGACCTAAGCCTTAAGCTGGCTTCATCGACAGCGCGACGACAGATTGTGCACAGGCCTTTTGATTGTCCCCGCCGGGCTCACTTGTTTGCTTCCCCCCACCACTCTCACACCCCCCCCAATCCTGAACCCTGGAAGCTCGGGTATCGGAAGGACCGGGCAGGCCTGTGCCAGCTGCCCGAGCTCCCCGCCTTGATGTGTTTGATTTCTAGCCAACTTGTCCCATGGACCATGTACTTGCGACCGAAGACGGCTCCAAAGCCTTTCAGTCCTGTCAACATCAGAGAAGGCAGCGCAATGTAGAATATAGTTTCGCAGTTGTGCCTTTCATGCCCTCCTTTCCCACGTCTGAAGTCCTGTTGAGTTGTAGCGATACACATTTGAATCCTCCAGCCATTCGGCGCAGCGCAAAGGACGTCTTGAGAAACAGGTGATTGACAGCGACATAGGCCCAGCGAGCTCCTCAACAGTCCACCGCTTTGCAATGCATTGGCTAACGTTCATCAGTAAGCAAACTGTGCCGCAGGGCAAGCCAGGGCACGCTGAGCTTGGCGAGAGCCACTGCGGCTGTATGAGAATTCCTTGAGCTTTTGCATGTGCTCTGATTGGAAGAAATGATCAGCTCATGTTGCATTCTTGCGCCCCCTTGATTAAATTACACTTATTGATTGCTACGAGTCAATTTCATGTTGTGCAGCAGGTGACATGACAAAGGCGAGGGACCCCAGCACGGCCAGGCGCTGGTTTGGCCGCAGTCGCTGCCGGAGCAAAGCCTGGCAACGTGCACAGCACGGGGCGACAGGAAGAAGGCACATCAAGAAGACAATCAGAGGTTGAGCAAAGGCTTCGAGCAAACTCCACAAGAAAGCATGCAGCACCGGCATCAGGCGCACAGGGCTCACAAGAGGCTGCTGCAACTTGCGGCACCAAATTCCATATTCCTCGTCCTAGAACCCTCCCAAGCAAGCCTTTCGCGGCCCTTCTTTCGCGAAGACATGAAATCGTGATAATACGGGTCAATGTTGTTTTCGACCATACGGTAATTAGACATAACAAGCCAGTCACGAAGCTGGATTCTGCAAAGGATTGCCAATAACTTCACTTTCTTGGGGTGGGGAAACACAAGGCGCGCGTGCTTACCCAAGCGCACCCCCTCTCCGTGACATGTCAGATGCGTTGCCGAAGGACGCTTCTTGTGGAGTGTGGTCGAGCGTGCGTGCTCAGGCCCTCCAAGACGCATTTTGCCTCTGATCAAGACGAAGACTTTTGCACCCCCAACCACAGCCAGGGAATCAGTGTGCGTTTTTCAGGCCCTCCAAAACGCACTTTGCCCCCGGTCAGCCCTCCTTTCTCCCGGAACCGACATGGCACAGTTGTGTGAGCAGGCTTCAAGAAAAACGAGTGGTCCGGGGCGACTGGCATAAAGTCATGAAGTAAAATTAAAAATGACACCTAGCCCTGAAACACCACGTTGAACCTGGCTAAGCCCGTGGGCAAGTTTTTTTGGATTTAGGGTAGACGTTGGGGCTTAGGCTACTTAGGGTCTCGAGGTCAGGGCCCAGGCTTACAAGGTTGAGGGCTTGGGGAGTCTTATTAAGCATGATATTATAATATTCGCCCTTTCGCCGCCCCTTTCGCGGCGCCTTCGCGGGCCTCCTGCAGATACTGCAAAACCTACATCACAAAATTCGCCAACATTTTGAACAGGGGTTTGTGCGACCCTCAGATGGCACCAGCGACCAGCCGCCTCGTCAAAGGTTGTCTCGGCAGACATGGCATTTGGCAAAGGTGCGGCTTTGGGTTCCGCTCCTGTGGCCAGGACGACGCACTGCACCTGATGTTCCCAGCTGATGCATACCGCCTCCGCTCGACAACCGCCACTCGCATCCACTCGCAGTGTGCCTTGACAGAAGTTCGACTGCCTGCGGCATCAACTGCTGCCACCCAGTGGCTTCCAACACGTGTCCTTGGCTGCGACATGTTGAGACCACTTGGCCACTTGGCAGCTACAGTAACTCAGGCTAAATCCGGATGTTGATCGTCATATGTGACATTGAAACTAGACCCCTTAGCCTTCCATAGCTTGATGCTTCATCGGGGTTCTCAACCAATCAAAACCTGAAGCGAAAGGCTCAGGAGATGGATAGTGAAGCCCAGAAGTTCTGTGCATGGATCTGACGCCAAAGACTGTTTTCGCAGAGTCAGCATGGCAACAGTAAAACGATCGGGCGCAATCGCATCTCAAGATTGAATTACAGCTTTCCAAGCCCCAATGACAGGAAAACAAGATGCCTATCGGACTGAGCGCATTGTTTTGGCTCGCCAACGAGACCTGACGGTGCGCACAACACGGCGGCATGTCCCACTCAGCGGCTGTTGGCAACGCCTCGGCCTTAGCAGCCTTAGCAGCCTTACTTAGCATTCCCCCCTTGCTCGCACAGCACGTTCTCTTGCGGCTCGCGCATGGACAGGGTCTGCGCCGGCTCCGGAGTCAGCTGCGCGACCTCCAGCGTGATCGCAACGAAGCGATCGCAAACATACGGCAGTGCTTCTTGGTGGCATCGGTACCGCGGTGTGAGAGGTGTTGGTAAACCTGGGGCATCCTCTGTGCCACCCTTCCTGCAGGAATGGAACCTTTAGATTGGAACACGTCGCAGCACAAGAAACGATAATTAACGGCAACTTCTTTCGACGCTACCGAAACAACACATTCTTGATCTGCAGGAGATATTGTCAGCGAACATCTGCAGGAGATACCGTCCGCGAACTTCAGCACTGTGGGACTCAGCTACGTGAGATGGATCAATCACACACGCCCCATCCCCGCAGGCGAGCACCCACAAAGCCTTTCGGATGGTCGTTCCCAGATGCAGGAGTGTTCTCCTCATGCTCCTTTGCACATTCGCCGTCCGAGGTTGCTCGGTGTAAACCAGCTAGTGGAGACCTCGGCGCCGTCTGCTCCTTGTCATCCACCTTGTTGCCGCTGGGGCTGTTGCTTGCTGTTGCCAGGCTGTTGCTGTGCTTCTTGCAGAGCCTCCAAGCGTTCCCGCACTAAAGTCAGGGCTTGCTCTCCGAGAAACTGTGATTTGAGACTTGCGGCGTCGTCAGGCTGCGTGCTCAGAATGATTGATGGCGAAACATCCTAGAGCATAAGACCGTCGTCCTCATGGTTGTCTTGATCGCTACCAGTAGTTTCCTCTTCGTAGGCACGCTAGGGTGTTAACTCTTCTTGATTGATTTTCGCCTGACTGTTTGCACAAAGCTCATGTTAGGGGGACAAAACTGACACTTGGAAGCAAAGCAGCAATCGAGTCACCTTGCCAAAGCAACGCGAAACACCTGCAGCACGGAGACAACGCCAGCGCAAGTTGACTTTGCACATCTCCACGACTCTCCAGGCTCCATTAGGTCCATTCTTGTTCATTGAAAGTGAGACCTGGCCTCCAGCGTGCGACAAGCCTGTGGTGACAGCGTCATAGATGTGCTTGCAGGATCCCAGCGTCGTCCATCCCAGTTCTGAAGGGTCAGTGCCTAGCTGGAGCAGTTCCTTTCAAAAAAAAGGGAGAAGGCGGGGTGCTGAGGTCAGGTACAGCTGCTGGAATATAAAGTTCAGCGAAAGTTCAGTCACCAAAGTCAAGAGACCCACACAGGATTGAAGTACTGTGCTAGATATCCGAGGACCCGCCCTGCCTTACGCAAAGCTGGAAGGAGTTTGCTGTCGTGACACACGCGCACACACACACACACACACGCCCCTACATAGGTATGAGAATCTCATGCTCAATGGAGTGGGGCACAGAGCGGGACAACGACGACTTACGTGCCATTGAAATGGGAGTGCCCAGCAGCGGAGTGACTTCTGCAAAACTTCTGTGAGGAGATAGAGTCAGACAGTGTCACCATTCTTCTTTACCTGAAGGATGCTAATGCCCAAAGTATCTCATGATGCTGAGAAGAACCTCGACACATCAACTGGAACAAGACGACTCATACGACTACCACATAAGGTCCAAGGCTTCCAGGCCGCTCTCTGCAAGCGGCTCTGCCTCTGCGATTAACTTCTGGAGAGCCGGTGTTACACAGCTCGCCACCTCAATGGACACAACAGCACACAACTGACTCAAACGACGCAAAGCGAGTGCTCGGGTATGGGTGCGCGCACGGGCACAGAAGCTCGACACAAGCCCAGCATCTTGGTACAAAAGGTCAAGGACAATAGAGTTGCCATGAGATGCCATGAGTTTTTCTTTGATCCCAGCCGCCGGCTGAAGAAGCGGATGCCGGAAGTTGCGGTCGCCCGCCTGGGAACGTCTTGGGATGAAGCACGTTTCATGGCCATCCCGGTTGGCACGCAATGTAAAAACAACACTTCGTGTGTGGGCTGGCAACGACACCACGGGCTTTCTTGCGGCATACACGCATCTGTCCGAAGGAGTTTACAGCATTGAGGCATTGACCCATAGCTTGCCAAGGTGCCAGTATGTCCACTTTGGTGTTGCATGGCACGGTCAGATATCGTGCCAACCGGCCAGACTGAAAAGCCGGATCCACCCAGAAGATGCGCCTGCGTCAAATGATGTCACATGGTCTCTGACTCTGGCGCACTCTGCGCAGCTTTTCCAAATTGGACCATGTCAGACCTCTTCTGCAGCTGCAAGGCCAGTACCGCAGAGATGCCAGCCGGTCCTATATAGAGACTCCCTTTCATCGAAACTCCGAAAAGACCCCGCAAAAGACCCCGAAGACTGTGAAGACTGCGGTGTCTCCGCACACATTGTGTCCTGCACCCACAACTAACACATCTGCTTCTGCAGATTGCTGGGGACATATCCCTGCGAAGCAGGTCGAGCTGCCCATACCTAGTTTGACATCGGGACGCTTCCCGCACAAAGCGCCAATCAAGCGCCACAAAGCATTCGCAGATCCTTGCAGCCAACGAGCATCCCATTTTCTTCGTTGTGCGCCGAGCACGGGCTTGGATTGAAGCCAACAGATCATGTACAAGAGATGCTGGACTCTTTACCGGTTGACTGATGCTGGCCGCTAGTGATATTTATGTTCAGTGTCAGTTCATTTCATTCCGGTTCAGTTCAATCATCAGCTATCAAGCTTTTCAAAGCTTTTCGGTAGGATGAACAATTGCGGAACTCAGTCTGCAAAAGGGCGACGGTAGCAGGCGGAAGCAAGACGCAGCAACGGTTGGGTGCGAAGTCAGCACGTCAGCACGTCAGCACAAGTAGCAGCTATAGCGAACTCCCAGCAGTGCGTTGAACCACAGAAGCATCGCCTTGCTGCAGAGCCTCAGGATTAGACCTGCAAAGGCAGCCGACATTTGAAGAGACAAGTTCATTCCCAAAAACCTGCAGCGACAGCAAAAGTTAGCGAGAGTGGTCGCTCATGAGTCACGGCGTCTTGATGATTAAAACATCTGCGGTCTGTCGCAGAGATTCGATGCATGTTCACTGAAGTCTATCACAGAAGCAGCCGAGGTAGATGGAAGTCAGCAAGGCCTCCGGGAGCTTGGAATCGCAATGCCGCAAGGGTCCTGACTCCAACATGTGCCGCTCATGGGCATCAGGGAGTCTTCAAGCTACGAGGCGGCCTTCGGAGACTCCTTTTTCAAACAAGAGCAGCACATGAAAGGACGATTGTGCTGTGCTGACGTTTCGCTTGCTGCTCATACACCTACAGTAGATGTGGTGTTGCAACTATCTCGGACGAGTGTCGATGATGCTGTAACACATGTGTGTGCTGCTGTTCTTGCTGGTTTCAGCTGAGCCACTATGAGGGCAACCACTTGACGTCCGCAGAAGCTTGTGCAGAGATAACAAGCGCAAAGCTGCTCAGGTGCAGCTTTTCAGGCCGAGAGCACGACATTCGCGCAATAACTTCAGCTCTCTCAGAGAAGGGGGCGTGTGGCTTCCTTAGACAGAGGATGCAGAACCCGGCATCATTAGATTTCGCCGGAGCATTGCGTCCAGCAACAGACAACTTCTCTCCAAGAATGCTGAAATGCAGTGGATTGCAGTGGACACATTGTCCTTTACCAGCATGATTGCGATGCTGCGGCGCTGCACTATGCAATGCCAGTCGCCGAACATGCAATTGCAAGATTTGCACGGCCCATTGACCGAGAGCGATACGATCTGTGCAATTGCCGCAGCGCCTGCCTTGCAATAAAGCCAATGTCCAAGCAGAATTTTGACAAGAGCCATGAGGGCGTAAGCAAAGAACTGGCGGGCATGAACCGGTTGTGCTGGACTCCGCGCCCGTGCCGGACAAAGACGTGTCCCGTGGAGGAGGCAGCAACAGCAGTAACAGGCAACAACTTTCGCCGTGCCCCCTGTCTCTCCTCTTCTGGTACCTAAAAGCTGGCCGACCCCACTTTATCCCAATTTCAGGTTGTTGCATGGACTGAAATCTCACATGCTGGGAAGGGCGTCCATCCCTCGGCCACCACGCGCGGGGGTGCGAAATTTGGCGCGTGCACCCACTCATACTAAGGTCCGGCTCACAACCTCCTCACAACCCCCCAGGCCCTAGGCAGACTTGAAACTGCGGTTGCCCGAACTCCCCGTAGATAAATCTTCTTTCCACTGGTAACTAGGGACTTTGCAGGTTCTGGAAGAACCTCCCCAGGCCCTGTGGAAGACCTCATAGCCTGCATCTTGATTGGGAAGTTCGCGCCCATGCTTGGCAAACTTGGCCTTTGGCTGGAGTTGGGAGGAATGGCGGGCTTGCTACCTCTTGTCGGAATAGACACCTGGTACGAGGACAGTGCCCTTGACCCCCTTGACTCTTGACTTTCAGGACACCTCGACTTCTCTGAAAGGTTCGCGGACCAGGGTAGGCCAAGCTGGAGTCCCAGCGAAGTCCCACACACCATCGAAGCCCGATGCTTTGCAGGCTTGGGCTGCTTGGGTTCCGACACCGGCTGTGAGGCTGTCATGACTGGCCAAGCGACAAGCGAATCAGGAACGCAGCTGGAAGCAGTCTGGGAGGACATGGCCGCAAGCGCAAACCAGGGCGCACCATCTGTGGACACCTTTGATTGGCATTGTTGCGTGCTTGAGACTCTGATGATGTACAGCTTGTGTTAGCCCCAACGGCGACGCTACTGGACCTCGCGTCCGGAGGCCTCCTACTTCGAGGCCACGGTGCACTCTCGAAGGAAACGAAACCGACTTGCAGCCCAACTGTGGCAAGGCACGTCAAGGCACTGTAGAGTGCTGCAGCCTGCAGCCAACCATATGTGGAACCGCTGAAGGCCTCCAGCATGTTCTGCGTGATTGCCCATTGGGGGATAGTATAGGGTGCCAAAGTGAGCATGGACACAGCGTCGTGGATCGTCGTGGGCTCCGGGAGGCGTTGGCCGATGGCCTATTGCTGCCATGCTTGGCAGGCGGCCAACTTCGACGGGCAAACTTTGCCGGAGCTCTCGTAGCAGCTCCGTGGTTCGGGTAGTTTTAGGTCGGATAGCCAGACTCAGACCCATCGGGTGGTTTCTCTCTCTTGCTTTTTCTGAATCTCTCGGATTCAGAAGGTTTCGAGCTGTTTCTAGGTTGCAGTTCCCGGATTACTTTTGATTCGCTTTCGTTTTTTCCCCAAACAGCCTACTGTTGGGCTTGGGTTTTAAATTCATTTAAGGATTGCCGACATTCTGAGGACTGTTGTCGGGTTCCTGGGCTCCTTGTCTCCCTTTGTCTCCCTTTGTCTCCCTTTGTCTCCCCTTGTCTCCCCTTGTCTCCTGTCTCCCTTTGTCTCCCTTTGTCTACCTTTGTCTCCCTTCATGTGGGTGGCTTTGCCGGGTTGCTGTGCTCCTCGCCTCCCTTTGTCTCCCTTCGTCTCCCTTTGTCTCGGGTCTCCTCCACTGTTACTTTGACGTGCCTTTGACTGTTTGGGGTCTTCGGTGGTGTAATTGAATATAGCAAGCCAAAAGCCATTTCGTGTGGGTAAAGGCCATCGCGTGGATGGAGGTGAGGGCCAGCATCCTGAAATATCCTGAATATATCCAAGACGGACCCGTGGCCTTTTGATGCGTTTGCAGTTCGTGCCCATGCGCTGATCGGAAAGGGATGAGGCGGCTCTTGCAACAATCGCATACCTGCCATAAAATTTAAACACAAGTGCCACCTCGTCAACTACTTTGGATTCAACTTCCTTTGCCTCAATCTCGGTGATGCGGCATAAGTCTTCAATCGTTGCAACTGTTTGGGTTCATGCGACGCTGGCGTGGACGATCGATTATCACATAGCCTGCAACTGCACTTATCGGGCCATGCCTGAAAGCTCCGGTGGGAAGGTATTCTCTCTTTTGTTCTGGCCAGTGTGAGGTCCCGGCGTCTGATCCTTTGCCCTCGTCTCGGAAGGAGACAGCTTTCTAGACGACCTTCGCCCACTTTCCCTTTTCACCCTGGCTTGCTCTTGAACTGTTCTTCGTGTTTTGTTCCTTTTTCAGTCCACCAACCAATCCGCTTCACCAGTGCCGCCAGGCCGTGCCGTGGGGGTTCCAGGCTGTGGGGTCCTTCAGTTAGACTTTTCTGCAAGTCTGGCACTCCCCGACCACTTCCCAAAGTTTTCCTGGGGCTTGCTGGCACTGCACCCCTGTCTCCTCACACCCTGCTGTGGGCTGGCCCACGAGGCGGCGAGCGCAAGCGTTTACGATTATCTTGTGCCTTCTGTGCCTTTCGATTTGCTGCCCTTTCGTTATTTTCTCGACTCGACCGAACCCTCTGCCGCTGCTTTCTTTACCGCAACTGCAAGACGAGAAATAACACACGTGCTGAGGCCTTTATACATTGTGGGCGGGGGGCGGGGGGGGGGGGGGTGACAACCTGCAGCCGAAGTATTGCGCACCATGTACTGGATCTTCTAGCATTCTGGCAGATTTATTGCCTTGAGATGAACCTTGTTCGCCTGCGAGATGCTCTTCGTCGTAGGCATCTTGCAATCGGCAAAATCTGCGGCTCTCGCATCCTGGAGCTATACTGGCCTGTGCCCTACGAGGCAGCGGATGTAATCTGGAGCCACAGTCGAAGAGATAAAGATCGCAGCAACTGCCGCTCAATTGATGGCCGTCTATGATTTTCCGTGTGTGGAAATCATGGGACAAAGGGAGAGAGAGATAGAGAGACAGAGAGGGCAGTACAAACCCTCCCCAACCTCAGTTCTGCACGAGCCCGGGCCAGCGCTGAAGACCTGGAACAAATCTATCATCTTTCTCGACTTTCTCGCTCAGCATCCATCACTTTCGTTTGCGCGCTTACTGACTGCCCTCGGCTCATGACATACAACCTTAACCGAGCAACAACTGTCTGTCTGCGATTCCTGATTGCAGCCGCCAGTGCCCCACGCCTGCTGAAGAAGACTGCGGATTTCTTCGGGGCCACCTGTCAGCCTGTTGGGCTCTCTTTCTGTGCTGTGGTGTGCCGCGCTTGTGGAGACTTGATCTGACATCAGATACGTCCAGGTCGCTCTTGGAGACAGCTGCCCAAAGCTCCCTACATTCGCTACATCTCCCTACACATCACAATGCGGTAGCCTCAGCAGGCAGCCAATGTCACTTGATGTTACTCGTGTTTCTGTCGAGCAGGGCTGTGCGCAGAACAAGTCATGCTTCAAAAGCCGTCAGATGGGAGGCGTGTGATGTGTGTGCATGTCTTGCCGGCTGCCTGTAGTCCAAATTGTTGCCAAGAGCCACCTGACCTGCACGCTGCCGATTTGACAATTGCGGGCTGACTGTCTCGCAAAGAAAGGGCCGCAATCTCTAAACTCACAAGCAGCTTCCTATGGCAAAAGGACCAGATTTCTGCCTCGGAGTTGAGGCTTGAGGTGAGGCTTCGGGGTCTCAAGCGGATGCCATTGTGCAGGAGAATCAATCGTTTCATGATGGTGCAAGGCACGCACGATAGTAAATTGAAAGCCCTGTGAAGGGTGGGTGTCCCACAACAGCATCGATTCCACAACCGTCCAGCTCAGGGGAAGGTTTCCCACAGTTTCGCTGTTGGATACCTGGATGCCCTGTGTAATGTTCTTTCCGTTTGGTAACATGCTTGCACCCACCCTTTTGCGGCTCACGCTTGCAATCCTTTCGCACCCCTTTGTTCACGTCCTCGCATGTCAAAAAAGCTTGAATAGGGAGGCTTTGCTTGGGCTTTCTTCGCTCAGACCGAGCGGCCCCAGGTCGTGGTTCGCAAGGAGTGCGTGTTGCGGTAGCGAACGCCCTCCGACAGTACCTGAGCAAGGCTCAAGAGGCAAAAGCAAAAGAGTTACAGTATGTTGCAGTAGATGCTCCGTCTGGAGCAAATCTGGGGTTAAAACAAGCACAGTGGTCACTGTGCAGCACTTTAGCTTTGAGGTGAGGGCCCAGGCAGCAGCCACGAAGTCATCGCCTCTGAAGTACCAAAAAAAACAATGACTCTTCTCGGACCTCTAGCACGGACGGGTAAGAATCTGCCGCTGCCAGTTGCCTTGAAGAAGTGTTGGGCCCTTCTCCTCGTGCAGCTTCCACAGGTGGCGTGCGCACCTAAGCACTGTCACAAATCCAGGAGTACCTGTGAGCATACCTGGCATAGCTCTCATCACGAAAGTCTCACATGCAGTACCAAGTGCTGGGCAGCTTGACCTCGGGAAACGATACAGAATTTTCTTCCCGAATAGAACCAAACTGGCAAACAGAATTAATTTGCCTGGTTGGCTGGAGATCGGGCCAGCAGCTCGTAGGACGACTCCTTTGGAATGGTCGAGGCGCGCATCCAAGCCTGCATCTTAAACCAACAGCACTGCATACATCTGCATACTGTAGATTCTCGACGAAGCCAACTGTTGAAGGAAATTGTTTTCTCTTGCTCTCTTCTTCTTCCTCGTCTTCTTCTTCCCGTGGATGCGAGGGATCCACAACATAGCCCTTCATACCCTCACAGTCGCGCACCCGATGCTCCGGTTGTTGTTGATTCTGAGGCTGTTGTTCGCTCGTACCCCGTCGGCGTGACATACAAAGCACTCTCTCTCTCTCTCTCCCTCCGTCCCTCCTTCCTTTCTTACTCCCTTGCTTCCTTCCAGCTGCCCCAGGGGGCGCATGCAACTTGGTCCAGTTGGTGTGAAACTTGAGTGCGTGTGATGCTGCCCGGTTAAACTCCGTGCTGAGGCTTCTCACTTGAGATGGTTCCCACATGTTGCGGCTGGGCTTTCTTCCGGTGGACTTGTTGGCAGAGCATTCGGCTGGGGTTCAGAAAATGATCATATGGCTCGACCGGACAGCGTCTGCACTTGGGATTTTGGGGAGTCTGATGGTGAGGTTAAGTGGTGGTGTGTCAAGGCTGGCGAGCCCTCAATGCGTCTTGAGCGCTTTGAAGAGCCATGAAGCTTACCCGTAACCGTTCTCACAACCAAGGGGTCGCATTCTGGGAGTAGGTCCCTCCCTCCCTCCCTCTCTCTCCCTGTCACTCTCCCTCCCAAGCTTCACAATCAGCCCGCATCACTCGACCGTCTGGGAGCATTGCAGCCACAAAGAGCTCGGCTGGATGTGCTGTTTTGCCTGGGCCAGTCAGCACGGCTCAGACCATTCGCTCAATGTGGGCCAATGCTACCAATACATGCTCGGCTCCCGGCCTACCATGGGATGCTCGGGAAGCAAGGCCTCAGCGCTGCATAAACATGCCACATCAGGCCACCAGCTCTTGATGTCCCACGTATCATGAAGCCTTGATAGGTCAAGAATGCAAAGGCCCAAGCACATGAAGTCATCGCAGCGGCACCATGACCTGTGCAACTGCCACAGGGCTGCTTCTCTCGCAGTTTAATCGGAAGCTGTGCAATGTTGTCTAGGGATCAAGCGTATGACCAGTGTGTCAAAGACTTCCTTAAGGAACTGGGCGCCTTGAGGAGTTGCATAAACAAGCGAAAAGTTGTGCGAAGTGTTGACCCCAATTGTGAGGGCCTGCATCCATGGCCACACTTGCCTCCAGTGATTTGCCAGCTCATGATGCCAATACCGACTGGTCTCTGTGCAGTGGCCATCACCGGCCCATGCAACAAAATCCCATGTCAACATCAAGCCTGCCTGTTGAATAGGACTGGTTTGGTTCGAGCACATTGCTTGCGATGGCAACCTGGAAGCACAGAAGAAGAAGAAGTACCTCGATCAACATGGCACCCACATCTGCATGGTTCAGCAGACAGGCAACACATGACATGTCCAAAATCCTCTGAGAACAGCGCAGTGCCCGTGCGGGAAGGTTTGCATTGCACATCTGGCCGAATCAAGCAATGAACTGAAACAATCAAGGTCATGCAGGTCTGCACACCCCATGACCATCTTCGCGATGTGGGTTTAGGATGGTTCGGGGAGTCCGGGGTCAGTATCCTGGAAGAACGGGAGGCATGGGCTCACAGCCAGACACTGGGTAGCAGCAAGTTTACGGGCCTGGGACTGGGAACTCTGTCACCCATCTTGGGTGTGGCTCGTTCGGTGGCCAAAGCTGCAACCACTGTCCGTCCTACGAAGGCGGACAGTGGCTTCTACTACCCACTCAAACCCCCGGCCCCCTCGCTGATGGTCGCCCAAGCTAGCACAAAACAACAGTCGAAAGGTTATTACTTGCAGGTCTTTGCTGGGCGGCGTTGCTTCCTCTGCAGGTGGCCTTGGACCAAGAACAGAAGCCGCAAAAGCGGAGGAAGTCCAAGAGAATCTAGTTTGATCAAGATTTGAGTCTTGCTGCTGGAGCCTTCTCTTGTGTCCAGTCCTTCCATTTTGCTGCATCCTCTTGCGTTGTTTATCTCACTTTCCTCTGCTACTGCGATCGCGGGCAGCTTCCATTTAACATCACTCGGCAGATGCGCATGGCAACAAACACTTAATAACACTGCTCTGGTTTCCCCGCCTGCAAACACAAAGGCCAGGCCTCGGCAGAGCGCGCCACCACGCATGCAAGCAGCATAAGCCTTCTCTCAACCCATACGCTAGATGCACATATACATTCACATCCTACTTCTTGTTCATGACATGCCGCTGTCCGTGTGGGTGCAGCTTTCCCTTCTCTTGCATGTAGTCTGCCCAGACCAATTAACATGTCCAGATGCAAATGCAGCAAGTCAATGCGACGAACTTGCGCCGTTTGTGAATCTGCATGGCGTGATGACATGCAGAAAAATCATGCTCCGGATTGCGTTATCCGACGCAATCTGTCGAATCCACCTCTCCGGATGCGTTTCGGACATTGCCACACTTAGAAGCGTTTGAGCCTCTGAGTTGGACCGGAGCAAGCTGCAACATGCAGCTTGGGCAGCTAGGGGACCGGCAACACTGCAGAAAGCCAGGATTCTGCGTTCGTCGTGGCTGTACCTTCACGGCTTCGAAGCATCTTCGCATATCTTCGCAATAGCGCAAGACCGAAGTGCCTTTGTTGTCGTCCACATCAACCGTGTTGACACTGATGCCCAGACCGGAAGAACCGCTCAAAACATGAGTCAGTGCTAGCATGTGCTGCTTGCAAAGTTGGGCGGACTTCAGCACGGGCTTGAGAAGCGCAGCCTCCTGCAAAGTTTGAGCTTCGAGCTTCGGCTGCTAAGTCAGGATCCTCGTCAACAGCAACAGAGCCGGCTTCTGCAATGTGGCTTAAATTAAAATAGCTGAACAGACCGGTAAACCTGCAATGACTTACTTTTCGCAACTCACTAGGGCTCGGAAGAAATTCGAATCGTGAGACGAAGTGGATCGAAGTGGAAACACCTGCAGCTCTGGATGCTTAACGTCGTGTTCGCTAGGTGCGCTCTTGGGGCACCTTGTGTAGTGCTTGCGCCGCCTCGGTCAGCCTGATTGGGCGCAGGGTGTGTGTGCTTGTGCTGGTGCTTGTGCTGGTGCTTGTGCTGGTGCTTGTGCTGGTGCTGGTGCTGGTGCTTGTGCTGGTGCTTGTGCTTGCACATGGTAACTTGTGTGCGTGCACGTGTGTGCATGTCTGCATGTGTTCATATATCGTGTGTGAGTGAGCGTGTGGTGTTGCGTGCGTGGTTGGGTGCGTGGGTGCGTGCGTGGGGTGCGTGGGTGTGTGGGTGCGAGCGTGGTTGCGTGCGTGGTTGCGTGCGCGGGTGCATGCGTGGGTGCGTGCGTGGGTGCGTGCGTGGGTGCATGAGCGAGGGGGTGCGCGGGCGCACGCGCGCGCGCGCGCGCGCGCCCGCGCGTGCGTGTGTGCGTGCAAGCATGCGTGCATGTATGTGTGCGTGTGTGTGTGTGTGTGTGTGTGTGTGTGTGTGTGTGTGTGTGTGTGTGTGTGTGTGTGTGTGTGTGTGTGTGTGTGTGTGTGTGTGTGTGTGTGTGTGTGTGTGTGTGTGTGTGTGTGTGTGTGTGTGTGTGTG